>JAGXJF010002595.1:2500-149858 GCA_019208055.1 Stipa capillata
TTTTTGTGTTTTTTTGTCTTTCTCTGTGTGTGTTTTCTTGTTTTTGCTGTTTTTCTTCTTTGTCTGTTCTGTTTTGTATCTTTTTGTTTTGTCTGTATATTGTTTTTATTTTTTGTTTTTAGTCTCTTTTTATTTTGCTTTTTGCATTCATCTTGAGGGCTATGTTTTTTCTGTATCTATATTGTCTGTCTTCTTTTTGACTTTTTTATTTTCTTGTGTTTTTATGTCTGTCTCTTACTCTTGTTATTTCTGTGTCTTTTCTTTTTTGCTCTCTCTTTGCTCTGTGTTTTTATGTGCTGTTTTTTGTTTTTTTGCTCTCTGTCTCTGTCTTGTCCTGGTTTGTCTTCTGTCTTGTCTCTGTTGATTTGATTTTGCATGTCTCTGTTTTTGGGTGTCTTTTTTCGTTATCTGTATTTATAATTTTATTTTTTGTCTTTTCTGTTTTCTTTGTGTTCTTTCTCTCTCTTTGTCTCGTGTTGTTTTGTCGTCTTGATTTCTCTTTTTGCTTTCGTATGTGTATCTTTTGATTTCGAAATATTTTCGGTTTTTATTTTTTCTTATTATTTTTTCGTTTTTGTGTGTTTTTTCTTCTGTATTTTTCTTTTTTTATTCTCTTGTTTCGTTTTTTTGTCTTTGGTTTTTGTTCTTCTTTATTTTTTGTTTCTTTTTTCTCGTTTTCATTTTCGTGTATGTGTTTTGTGTTTTGTTTCTTTTTTTTGAGTGTTTTGTCTCTGTCTTTTGTTTTTTATTTGATTTTTTGTACTGTCTTTCTGTGTTTTATTATTTATTTTTTTATATCTTTACCTTTTTTATTGACTATTTTTATTTTTATTTTTGTGTTTGTTTTGTCGTTCTCTTTCTTTATTTCTTTGTGTATATATATTTGATCTGTATTTTATTTTTGTTGTTTTAATTCTAACTCTCTATTTCCTTTTTGTCTATATGTTTCTCCTATTCTCTTTTTGCTTCGTTTTTTTTTTGTCTATTATCGTACTGTTCTATAGTCGTTATTCTTTTTGTTTTTGTTTTTTCTCTCTCTTCTGTGTCTGTCTGGTTTATTTGTTTTTTGTTCTCTTTTTGTCTTTTGTTCCTTTTCTTTTTTTGTGTCTATTTTGTCTTTGTCTCTTTGTTTTTGATTTTTCTACTTTTTATTTTTTGATTTTTCTGGGTTTCTTTGTGTTTGTCTTTGTGCTGTTTTTTCTCTCTTTCTTTTGTAGTCTGTCTTATTTTTTACTTTATACTCTTTTCCTCTGCTTTTTTAGATATGTTTTTTGTTTTGTCCTATACTTGTTTCTTTTGTCTGTGGTGTGTGTTCTCTTTCTTTGTTGTTCTTGTTTTGTGTTTTTTTGTGTCTTTTTTGTCTTTTTCTTTCTCTGTGTTTTGCTTTTCGTGTTCTTCTTTTGTAGATTATATTTTTGTCTGTTCTTTCTGTTCTTGCTTATTTTGTTTTGGTGTCTTTTTTCTCTTGTGTCTGTGTTTGTGTTTTGTGTTGTTCGCTCTTTAGTTAGTGTGCCGTTCATGTTTTCTGTGTTTGTTTTTTCTTTTATGTCTGTGTTTTCTGTGTCTGTATGTGTGTGTTTTTCTATGTGTGTTTTGTTTTGTTTTGTGTGTTTTTGTTTTTGTTTTTTTTATGTTTTGTTTTGTGTGTCTTTTGTATGATTTGTGATTGTGCTCTATTTTTCTGTATGTATTTCTGTTTTTCTTTGTGTGTTTTTGGTGTATTTGATCTTTTTTCTTTGTTTTTTGTTGTGGTTTTTTGTGATTTTGGTTTTGTGTATTTTGTGTCTTTTTTATGTATTCTGTGTGTGTGTGTTTTTTCTGTTTTTGTTTGTTTCGCTGTCTATGTGATGTGTTCTGTTTTTTCTTATCTGACTTTTTGGATGTTTAGTGTTGGTGTTTTGTGTTTTTTCTATGTTTTTTGATTTTCTGTTTTTGTATTTTTGTCTCTCTTTTTTGTTGTATTTTTCTGTTGTGATGTGTGTGTGTTGGTTTTCTTGTTTGTCTGTGTGTTTTTTCTTGTGTGTTTTTGATCTATGGTGTGTTTTCTGTTTTGTGTTTTGTGGTGTGTTTTGTTTTTCTTTTTTTGATTGTGTTTTTGTGTTTTTTGTTGTTTGTATTGTTTTTTTTGTGTGTGTTTGTGTTTTGTTTTTCTGTTTTTGTATGTTTGTGATTTGTTTTTTGTTTTGTGTTGTGTTTTGAATATTTTCTGTGTTATTTTGTTTTTGATATGTGTGTCTGTGTGTTTGTGTTTTGTTCTGTGTGTGTGTGTTGTGTTATGTCTCTGTATTCTATATGGTTCATTCACTTGTTTGTATTCTATTTTTATGTTTATATTAATATTTGTTCTTTCTTCTATTTATTGTTCTTCTTTGCTGTTTCTTCTGCGTGTGTTTATTTGTGTTTGCTGTCTCGTGTAACGTACATCTTAAGTAACGTAAATTAAACTTGAAAGATATATTCTAACATTTATAAATATAATTTTCTATCCATACATACATTCCACTGACAATGATGTTCAAGTGGCTAAAAGAACTTACAAATAGAGATGGTATAAAAAGAAAGTGGACACCATTGTTTCTATAGAGTACTAAAGAATGATAAATATATATTGTCAAAAAAAATAATATTAAATATAACCAATGACACGATACAAATGCTTCTCGCACAATCTATCTTCTAGATCATGGATTGTCTTGGACTGCGGCAGCGAGGAGGACACGTCGTCGATGCTGAGGTTGGTGAGCAGCGCGTTGATCTCGCCAATGTGGTGCAGCTTCCGCTGGCGCCTGAGTTGTTTTGGCTGGCAGTGGTGATGGGGCCGTGCAAGGAGGAGGAGATCACCGGCGGCGGCAGCGTCGCGCCTTCTGCGGTGCAGCACGTGCGAGAGGTGGAGGCCCACCCAGGGGACGTCGGTGTGGAGGAGGAGGCAGCGAAGATCGTTAGGTGGTAGGAGAGGGTGGCGTGATCCTTGATGGCACTGGGGCGTTGGACGGTCGCGGCAGGGTGGTGCTAGGCGGTGGCAGGTGCCGACAGCGAGAAGAAATGCGGCTGGTGCAGAAGGGGGCAGCGGTGGGAGAAGATGGTCATGCCCCTGTGGTCCGCCGCCGCGCGTCCCGCACGCCTTCGCCACCCCGGCGCTCGCCGGCTTCTCGTCGACAACCGTACCACTTGTAGAATAAAAGAGACGGTGATGTGCGGGTGATGTGCTAGGAGGGCGACGAGCGGAGGGTGGGATTAGGGGAGGGAAGCGTGGTCTGGATCAGTGTATGGCGAGATTAGGGCTTCCTTAGATGGTATAATGATGCGGGCATCCATAGCGCATGTTCATCTTCACTCGCCGCTGATGATGGTGCCAATGAAGAGATACACATAGAGCTATCACAAGGTCGAATAACTAGTACTAAAGCAAAGCTACTTAATGAACTGGTGAATTCACTCCTTAATGCACATGCTAATATTATTGATGAGAGCTCTATACTACCTAAATCCAATTGTTTAATGATACTAAGGTATTCAGCTCAAGAGTTAGAATGAGACGTTGATGCGATTCACAAGTGTTTGCTGATTCAAGAATGTGTTGAGTTCTAGAGGGAGGTGAGGGAGGACAATGCACCACTTGAGGAGAAAGAGAAACAAGAGATCAAGTCTACTTTCCAACAAATCAAACGGTGCATGATTTGCAACTTTTTAGAGAAAGTTATGACCTTAGAAGCGAAGGTTGCACAAGCTGATTCGGACAACGGACGCGAATTGACATACTTGAGGAGTTCGGGATTTGAGCGTCAAGTATTGGTGGGATCCAACTATCCCATGCCTATCCAAAGGTCCCCAATAACTTCCGTAGATGATTCCACATGGATTTGGGACGAAAAAGGCAAGGAAACAGAAGATAAAAAGGATTGGCTCGGTTCGGATTCGGTACGGACTGCCAGGAGGTCTGAATTTAAAATAGCCGTGGTTTCCTCGTACGAACTCCAAATTAGGCAAATAAGTACCTGTTGGAAAGTTAACTCCGTGTACTTTCCAACGGGTATACGCACATCCTCAGATTCCTTTTGGTCTTTCTGCAATCATCAAAACAAGTCAGAGGTTGTATCTGTTCTTTTCCAAATAGATTCCTATAACTTAGGGAAATTAGAGTTAGGTTAGATTTCGACCCTAACACTAGGGTGGACGTCCTAGAGTCTATATATACTGTTGTACTCGTGGCTTTTAGCCTCAAACCACTTTATGTATAAGAATTGAAACATAGCTATTACTTGTTCTTTTAAACCAGCGTTCATGCGAGGATTGCTGAGAGAGAATTAGGTGATCGTGTTTGTTCTGCAATTCAAGGTCAAGCTGTCGTTCCGTTGGGAATTGGGGACTTGGCGATCGTTGCTCGTGGTCTCGCGACGATCATCTACCGGTGTGTTTGGGCGTTTTCTGAAGAGTTGAGGGTTCGTGCATTGGCGCGAGTGTTTAGCTAGCGAGATCATCTATTCATACCATTTATCCACGGTTCCTCGCCGAGAAGATCGGGCCACCCCGTATCATATAGCCTGACCATCTACTTAGATAGCAAGTGTACACGTGTAATACATGTTTTTACAATATGTATGGCGTAAAAACACAATCCATATTGCATCACGTCGAAGGAGACAACGACAATAGCGCACCGCGATGGCCAAAACGTGGTGTGGGCACGGTAGCCATGCGTGACGCAAATTCGGAAGAGAGGGGCGCTGAAGGGTATAGTAGTGGTAAGGGTGAAAAATTGTCTATTATCATTAAGTAAGGACAATAGTGGGTAATTATTATCAACTTTAAGTGAATGGCATAGTGGCAGACCATAAGAATAATATTAACCATTAAATGATTACGATCGGACGGTGCATATTAAATCGAAGTTAAGAAGAGAAAATTAGGACTTTTAATAGATGGTATAGATAGTATTCGAAATGTGTAACGAAACTTCAGGACGTGAAACAACAAAGCACTTGGGTGCAGAAATATTTCAATTCACTGAGCACATATGCATTCTGAAGTGAACTACCACGCCATCTCCAAATGGACCCAAAAAAGAGAGAAACGGAGTGATGTATCAATCTCGAAATGGACGGTGGATCGAAGAAATATAGTAGAAGATCTCCCTTGAACTGGGCAATACTTCAAACAGCCTGCACACAGCGCACCGCGAGAGGCGGCGGCACCTGCAAGTTGCACCCGCACCAATTTCTGCTATAAAACCCCGTCCCCTCCCACTAGAAGCTTCCATCCCCATCACATTTTCCGGGACCAGCACCACCAACTCCCTCCCCAAGTCACAACCAAAACCCCAAGCCCCAGCACCGACTCCCACCCCTGCGCGGCTGCGCCTCCGCCGCCGCCGCGATGAGGAGAGGAAAGGTGAAGAGTGAGAAGGCACCCGTGGGGGTCACCCTCGAGAAGCTCACCGTCCGACGCCGCGGCTGGAGGTGTCGGTGGTACAACGACGACGACCTCGACGACGGCGACGTCGGTGTCGTCCGCATCGACCTCTGGAGAGCCTCGCGCAGCCTCGCCGTCGTCGACACCACCTTCTCCGTGGGCGACGACGCCACCGGCGCGTGGCTCAAGGAGATCGCCTCCCTCCTCCGCGGCCACCGCCTCCGCGCGCCCCTCGTTGTCGGCCTCATCGCGCTCCGCGGCCGCCCGAACAGCGACTGGCACTGGAAGTCCACCACCCTGCGCGGCCACCCGCAGCGCCCCGGCAACCCCATCCGCTGCATCGCGCTCTGCGTCGGCGGATCCCACGCGCTCGTATACCAGCCCGACTGCTACAACCACAAGCACACCGGCGGCCTGCTCGTCTTCAGCGAGCACAACAAGATGCAGCAGCTCCACGAGTTCCTGACCGACAAGCGCGTCGTCGTGGCCTGCCTCGGCGCGGGGGAGGTGGCAAAGAAGCTGGCGGAGGAGTGGGGGGTGCACGTGGCGCGGCCAGCGGAGCTCACGGATCTGTTCGCGCGCGCCTACGGGAAGGTGGTCGGCGTGGAGCCCGAGGTGATGCTAGGGAAGCCGGTGAAGCCGGAGAAGTGCTACCACCGGATGAGGTATAAGGCGGTCGGGAAGGCGAAGGCGAATGCACAGATCGAGGCGGAGGAGCAGGAGTACGAGGAGAAGAGCAAGCAGGGGAGGTGGATGCCGAAGGTGATCGAGATGCTGAGCATGGAGTACATGGCGCGGGTGGCTTTGGGCCCGGACATGCGGTTGGCGCCGTGGCCGTCGAAGTTGGCCGACGCGGACTGGGGCAGCCGCTACCTGGACAATGACGAGTGGATGTACGCGACGCGCGACGCCTACCTCTGCTTCGACATCGCCGCCCGCTGCCTCCCGAAGATCGGCGCGCCGGTCGGCTGACATCGATCGCAGCCGCAACCTCCAAGTACGTGCCGTCTCGCCCGCGACCGACTCCTGACGTGGTGTAACTCGATGATCTATAGCTGTGTCTTCACATCTCACGTACTCGTTGGCACGATCTGAACTTGGCTACACCTGTTTGGGTTCAATGCTTGGGTTCGGTGTAGGACCTGTAGGTTAATCTCTTTGTGTTCATCGATGCTGCGTTCAGTTGTTCTTGTGTTCCATTAGCTAGTGTTTCTAGTTTCTACAGTATGGTACATCGAGTAGCATGAATTGATCATCGAATGCTGCTGGTGATACTGATTGAAAATTGAAATGGATGGATTGATGTTGAGTGGAGAAATGGTGGCTAGTCTTCAGCTCTATCTGTGTGGCAGTTGTGCAAATATATGGAGTGTTCTTGTTACTCTTGCTTGGTCTTTTCCTCCCTGTTCCAATCGTATGTAGTACTAGCTCCCTGATCCGTTTCGTCTTAATGTCAAATGACCAGTTGGAATAGAGAGTTGTACTAAGTTAGTCTGATCGGTTGTGGTGATCGATGCATGTCTCCATCTATGATCACATTCCATAACTGTTTCATGACTATCATGAAAGGATACGTACGTTTTCCTCTCGTGATCTGCATGAATGGGTCGGGCAGAAATGCCCATTTTTATCAGTGAAGAAACAAATTTCAATTCCTTCCTTAGTCCTGTCCTCATTATAGTACTACACTACTGTTTCACAAGAGCTCTTCAAGTACTGTATTTGGCAAGCGATGATGGCGAGATATTGTCCCTTAAGTTTGAACATTTGAAATATTGGTGTGCGATTGGTCTTCTTAAATTTCGAACGTTCAAACCGGAGGTATCAGGTGCTCATGATTATATGAGCATACGATGATATCAAGTGCTCATGTTTTACTTAGATATGCACTTGCAATGAGCTTATGGAGTACTTGTGTTTTCCCGTGCATGACTTCTTTGCTTGTCTGTTCCCGCGTCCGGATCGTGGTCGACTGGTCGTGGTGCAGTGCTTGTTGTTACTTGTTAGGCTGAATAAGCATACTATATATTGCCTCTAGTTCACAGAAACGTGATAGTTTGGATGCAGATATTGTCTTCAAAATGTAAGTTTAACCACTAATTTGCATTGTAATATATGTATGAAGTCCAACAAAATTAGAATATTATAAAATACTTTTTGAGATAAATCTATTCATCTGATTTTCAAATACACAATCAAAATATTTAAAATAATAACACTAGTCAAAGTTTAAAAGATTGACTGAATCTATATCCAAAATGTCACGTTTTTTGAACCGAAGGGAGTATATACACTCTATCTAGTTACTGATGCCTTAATTTCCATTGGAATTGTGCTACAACTAGTTGATGGATGCATCTGGATTCTTTACTTAGTGTATATAGTTCTTATGCATGATTGATGCTTTGATTTGGATTATGATTGTGTAATGTGTTCGTAATTGAATATTTCAATGCATGGGTTAGGACTTTAAGACTTCATTGACGGGTGTAGGCTAAGTTTTATGCTGATCGATGTTGCTTACAGTTGTTCTTGTGTTCCATTATCTAGTGTTCCTTCCTACCGTATGGTACATCAGTTAGCAAGAAGTGATGGAATGCTATTTGTGATACTTGATTGAAATGGATGGAATGCTGTTGCAATGAGATGTTGCTGGGCGTCGTCTCTATCTGTGTGTTGCAAATATGGATTAATTGTTCATGTGAGTCTTGCATGGTCATTTCATCTGTGTTTCAATCGAGTGACGTACTAGCTCCGCTGATGCATTTTTTTACCAGCCTGTGATTTACATCCATTTGGTCCAGTTCATATGCTAATGTCAATGAACTGAAATATTTAACAAAGTTGGGCCGAGTTAGTCTTTCGATCGATTTGTGGCGATGCATGTGTCCATCTCCATCTATAAGCAACTTTGTACTGCAACAGGCGTATTTTGAAGGCAATTGGCAATTCCTCTCCTGTCCTGCACCGACCACCGCTCCGGCGCCAGTGGCCACCCAAAGCGTCGGCTGCCACTCCGGCACCGGCGCCCACTCCTTCCCTTCCCAACTCGCTTCTGCCAGTCGAAGGGAGAGAGGTGAGAGGTGTTGATCTCCTGGCCAACGATCACCAATTTCCGTTGGCCTCATGCCTAATCTAATCATGTTGCTAGAAGAGCTCGATCTCTAGTCAGAGGCAAACTTTCGACTGGACGCTTGGAGGAAGATACGCCATTCAATTACTCCTACTAGTCCAAGTTCACCAGAGTTCTTCCTCGTGGCAGCATTTGGCTAGTGTCGTATTCGTCTTTCTCCTAAATCTATAATTCTCCTACTCAATGCCAATATGGGGGATGTTGCTTGTCATTTCAATTCGATTCATCTTGGAGATCGTACTTTTTGTTTCTCGGTATCTTGCAAAGAAGTTGGCTTCCATATTTACAACTCAAGGAGTTTTTCTTATTCGGATTTCGTGGTGCATTTTTTTCCTCTAGGGCAAGGGGGTCAAATTTTGAGGAGTTTCACGTCTGGGAAATTGAGGAAGCTTAATCCTGGTGTCTTGTTAATTAGCAAAAGCAAAGACCTGGCTCCCATTCTTATGCCGGAGTGGTGTGATCAAGAATTATTGGCTATCGAATACTTTGAATGTGCAGTTCAAAAAAGTCTTCAAATTGATCCTCTTGGGCCCTACCTTATCATCTAAAGCCCCTCGACTGGGTTAGCCTAGTGCAACAACTATCCCTGTGTCCAATGTGTTTGATAGGCTGCGGGCGTCTCTCCCTCAAGGAAGGTCCTCGCAGATCTCCCGGGATTATCCAAAGGGGCCGGTTCACAACCGTCTTTCTTTTGGGCCTCAAGCTATGACCTCGGCCGAGGCTGATTCCAGTAATGGCAGGAATTTGGCCTAGCAATCACATAGGATTCAATGTGGTTGTTGCCTCATTTTTAGACATAATGAAGCTCGCTGTCACAACCTTATTAGGTGGTTAACTTGCCTTAATCTAGAGCATACTAGTCATTACTGTTCCCACGTTCTTGGAAAGCAGTTTCAATCCCAGGATTTTTATGCTTCTCCCCAAAAAGTTTGGAGATCACGTTCAGCTTTGCATCCATGCCAAATTTCTCGTCAACTCCCTTAAGTAGATGGCCTCCTAGATCTGTGGACACTTGCTTCAAACAGAGGGCTCAAAATTGAAGCAAGGGGAAGCTTGCAGCCAATAATATTTGAGAGTTTTTCTGCCTATGGCCTTTTCCTAAAGCAGAATGTGCCTTCCTCCCTAACGCCTTCTCTCCCCCTCTCCCTACTACGCGCCCTTCTTCACACCAAAACCCTTGCCACGAGCTTGTGTCCTTTGCATTGGAGGGCGATCAAGATCAGGGAATGGCAAATTTCCTTGTGGACCCAGTGCCTTTCCTCCCAGGATGGTACAATTGTGTTGCCGGTGGTCGAGTGTCCACAGCAAACGAGACATCATGTACCAACAGGGTGACTCAATACCAAGAACAAAGATGCCACCATCACCACCTTCAGCCCTGCACCGCATCATTAGGCTCCTTCTCAAGAGGTTAGGAATCTGTTGACTGAGTTCTTGGAGGATCATCTAAATTTCACGGTTGATCATGTTCAGAAATTCCCGTTGGGTCATGCCTTCGTTCGGACGGATGTTGTGTGTGATAGAGATTGGTTGATTCTCAATAGCCCGCATCATTTTAATGGCGTCCAACTCTCCTTTGTTAAGCATAAATGAAGTCATTAACTGGCATAGTTTTTCTTACAACCAAGGATGTTGGCTTATGCTTCTAGGTTTCCCCCTAGATCTATGGGACATTGAGATTATTAGAGGGGTTGTAAAAGATTTCAGTTCTCTTGTCATGTGAGATAAGTCCTTTAGTAACCTTACTCAGATCATCATCAAGGTTAGAGTGGTCAACCTACAACACATCCCTTTCAGTTTGGTTGTTTCAAGTGGTGATAATGTTCATGGGGAATCTTGGACTATACCAGTTTTCATCCTAAGTCAGAATCTCTTAGGGGCTCTTCTTGCCAATGAAGAGGATCCACTAGCTGATGGTGGTACTCCCCATCCCCTGCCTCAGCTCTCAACCCACCTAAAATCAAAACCATTTGCATGCAAACATTGAAGAGGTAACCAACCTTGGGCGCCCTGGCCACCTACTGAAGCTCATGTTCATGACATTAACATTGAACACAGTGATGCTAATTGGCTTATCAATGTACCAATTGCATAGCTTAATCAAGAGGAGTTTCTTCATGACCCACAATGACCCTCTCTAGCGTGAGGGGGATGAGGATCAGCTATGACTTCACTCCTGGGCTTCATATAACCCTGAGCCTCGAGCCATTTTACTTATGTCGCTTGCTTATGTTGTCATGTTTCACTATTTTGATGTAGCTTCACAATGTAGCTTGACAAAGGCCTAGTAGGGCAACTTTTTGGTACTTGAAGTCATCTGACCATGTTATGCTTAACATCAATGTGTCCTTAATGCTAGCTCTTATGGTACTCAACTAGGAGTTTTTATGAGATGTTCCTATTTGTTTAACGGATGATTTGGCTTATTGTTTTCATCAAGGTGGCGTGTAGGTTGGCTTGGTGTCTGCCGTGTACATCCGGCGGTGGAGTTGCGACTTGGCAGGAGCCTTGTACGCTGCTTGTCGTGACTTGGCCTGAGCCTAGGGCTATGATGACGAGTTATGGAGTTATTGTACCTAGGAAGATGAATCTTCCTTGAGTAGTCATCGAGCACTCTGGATTGGAGGCATGTTGATCACCTATTCAAAAGCTTAGGGCTTTTTCGCCCTGAGCGCGACTCGACTTCGTGCCTAGGGCCATGGATGACTAGTCCAGTGGAGTCCTTGTACTTGGGAAGATGGATCTTCCTTGGGTAGTCACTGAGCACACTAGGTTAGAGGCGTGTCGGCCACCTAAACTGGAGCTTAGGGCTTTCTTGCCCGAGCGCAACTCGGCTTAGCACCTAGGGCCATGGATGACTAGTCTAGTGGAGCCATTATACCAAGGAGATTTCTTGGTAGTCACCAAGCACCCTGGGTTAGAGGTGTGTCGGCCGCTGTAAAGAGCCACGGCGTCCTCTGCTTTTGGGCTTTGTGCGCATCTTTGTCCCATGCATCATTTGTGCTATTCAAGCAAGGAGGTCTTTGAAGGTTTTTCCGCAATATTACAATGATGGTGTTCTTCAAAAAAGAGGAACACAATGCGAAGGCTCACAGTTCACTACCTCATAACACGGAGGAAGGTAAACAACAGGCCCTAGCGGCGTGTGGTTCGCCCTTCTTTTCTCAGATGCGGAGGTGGAATAGCTCATGAGGTTCAACTACATCTACACGGAGGAAAGGGAAAAGCAAGCCCTAATGGCGTGCAATTTCACTTGCATCTCAGGCCCGAAGGCAAGAAGAACTAATTCATGGGAGCTCGTAATTCGCTTAATTTTCACTTCTCCTGATGGTGGAGGATACAAGCCCCGATGGGCTTTTGGCCGTGGGTTGCACTTTTACAAGGTTTCAAGTGTAAAACTTGTGGATCATTTCTCCGTTCTAAGGACGGGCCAGACATTTGTTCTTTATGGTGGAGAGGCGATAGGCTCTAGATCCCAAGACAATTGAGATGTGAAATGGGCCATCCCACTTCGCGTGGAGCTTACCCTATGGGGGGTTTATATAGGCAAGAGGTCCATGACAAAAGACTATAGCTACTCTTGAGAAGGGAGTAGAAATGGGAAAATGGTCTATGAATCCATGGTGGACTAGAGAGGTGGGGTAGTGTTTGGTCCATGGTGGACTCTCTCTCACGTACACCATCTAATTGCATTGACTTGTTTTGACCGGTTTTGACTTGACCTGGCTTGACTTCTTGATCTTCTTTAATGCCACGTAAGCACCATGTAGGATGTCGTGGGCCGGCCTATAGGGTTTATTAGTACTCGACAAGACCTATATCCCTTCTAAACTATACTTTGAAACTTCTCACAAAGCTTCTAGCTAATAGATTGCAGATAATTATGCTACAAGCTATTCACACAAATCAATATGGCTTTATAAAGTCAAGGAATATGCAAGACTACTTAGCTTGGACTTTTGAATACCTACATCTTTACCCCAAATCAAAACAGGAGGTGGTCATTAGCATTTGACAAACTCAGTCATCAAGCAATCCTGGAGATTCTTAAACACAAAGGATTTGGCAAAAAATGGTGCTCATGGATTCATGCCATCTTAAAATTTGGATCCTCATTGGTCCCTGGGAAAATTTTCTTTTGCAAAAGGAGAGTCAGACAAGGGGATCCACTTTCACCTCTGCTCTTTGTTCTAGCAGCTGATCTTTTGCAATTGGCCATTAATAATGCAATGATGCAGCAACAACTTACCAGGCCTATTGCATCCACCTCCTGAACTGATTTCGCCACTGTACAATATGTTGATGGTACTCTCATTATTATGAAAGCATATGTCCAAGAGATCCAAACTCTCCAATCCATTCTTGACAAGTTTGCCTTTCTATAGGATTAAGGGTCGGCTTTCAGAAGTCATCGCTAGTTCCTATAAATGTTTCTGATAGCACCACTGCTTTGATCACAGGAATCCTAAACTGCCAGAGAGGTACCATGCCTTTTACTTACCTTGATCTCCCGATAGGCCTCACCAAGCCAAAAGTTGAAGATTTTCTTCCCATGGTTCAAAGAATTGAAAGAAGGCTTTGCAGGAGTGCTCCATTCTTATCATATGGATGCAGAGTGCATTTGGTAACTGACTCTCTTCGTATCCTACATTCTTCATGTGTAGTCTAAAGCTACCAAAAGGAGTGATTGATCAAATAGATTAGTACAGAAGACATTGTTTGTGGAGAGGTCAAGACCTTACCCAAAAAAAATCCCCCCTTGGCTAACTGGCAGAAGGTTCGTAAGCCAAAATCTGAAGGTGGCTTGGGAGTAATAAACTTATAGCTACAGAATGAAGCTCTTCTAATGAAAATCCTCATAAATTTTTCAATCACCCTGACCCTAATTGGGTCTCAATACTTTGAGATACTATAGCCAAGGCCCCCCTCTGGATGCTGATGTTAGCTCATTCTGGTGGCAAGACACGATGAAACAACTGCCCTTCTACAAATATGTCGGTACTTGTATGGCAAGTGGTACCTCTATCTTGTTTTCCAAGGATGCTTGGCACACTCAACCTCTTAGAGATCATTTTTCTCATCTTTTTTCTTTTGCAAAAGCTCAGGACATATTAGCAAATTATGCTCTTTCAGTTGATGGTTTTGAGGATCTTTTCATCTAACACTATCGGGTCTCGCTTTTGAATAGTTTTAGGAACTCCAGGAAATTCTCAATATTAAGCAGGTCTGTACCGAGGACTCATGAAACTATATTTGGCACTCTTAACATCATCTCTAAGAGGATCTTTTTCATCTACCACTGTCGGCTCCCGCTTTTGAACAGTTTTAGGAACTATTCTCAATATTACATAGGTCTCTATTGAGGACTCATGGAATTATATTTGGCACTCTAACATCTTCTCTTCAGTTAAGATTTACAAACTTCTAATTGGGCATCAAGAGGTGGCTGCTCCTTTTAAATGGATATGGACAAGTTGTTGGAAGAAACACAAGATCTTCTTTTGGTTGTTGCACATGGATAGACTTAACACACGAGCATTGCTCCAAAGGAAGAAATTTTTTCTGCCAGTCTACTCATGTGTTTTATGTGACAATAATGAGTTTGAAACCAAAGATCACCTCTTCTTCAACTGCCCTTTTGCCTCAGCATTTTGGTTATATTTATGTCCACAAAGGACTGTGAATTTAAGCATGACGGACACCCTGGTAGATCAAAGAACTCAGCTTGCAGTGTCTTTCTTCATATAAACTATCATCTTAGTGGCATGGAGTACATGGACAGTATAGAATGATTTCATCTTTAACAACATCAAGCCATGTTTATATCGATGTCGTTGCAAACTTAAGGAAGAGCTCGTGCTTGCTACGCTAGGGCGAGAAAGGAGTGTTATTCCAACTTTGTTTCCTGGCAACAGTCTTTTCTTACAATTTATAAGCTCTGTAAAGTCAGTTTAGCTCTTTTGTACATACAAACTTTTCTTTATATAATTAAAAAAAAAGTAGGATTCTCTCCTGTTGTTTTCCTTCAAAAGAAAACTGCTTCAGGATTATTGTGAATGGACATGTGTTTTGAAAAGAATCCTCTCGTGAACTGCATGGATGGATAGGGAGTATTTGTCTTTTGACTCGTCAGCACGCACAATGCGGTAGTGGCGCTAAGCGTCGACGCACGGCGTCGTTCGCGTGATGGCGGTGCTGAGGTTGTCTGTGGGATGCATGTATGTCTTCGGAAATCAACACCGTCTGGTCCGGTTCGAAGGACACCGAGAAGTATAGTAGATAAAAGTAAAAACACAAAACTATACGCACAAATACAGTAAAATAGATAGGATAAAAAGATCTTTTATATAGATTAAGATCTCTCTTCAAAGGGTTTAGATAAGAGTCCTAGTGTAAGTGAAACTTTAGAAACTTTATTTATAGTATACAAGTATGTGACAACAATGTGCTATCTTGCACATTCAGAGAGCTCACTTGTTCTCTCAAAGGACACTCTTGAGGACTATGACTAAACCCTGAACAAGTGAAAACTATAGAGCTTACATCATGAAGGTTATAGGCTTGCTGAGCTTGCTTGTGAGCCATTCTATTACTTTCTCTCTTGATTTTATAAAATTACAATTCTCATCTTCCATTTTGTTTATGATCTTGCTTAAGGTTGGTCTGATGCTCCAATGTCCTGGGTTCTCCTGAATATTCCTGAAGTTCAGTGCATCCACCAAGGTTTGGTTATCTGTAAGAAAGTTGGAGTTTTGGATTCCCAGCTGCTTGACAATTTGAGTGGCCACCTCCATTGCTTTTGCTTCAGCCTGCAGAATAGAAGAAGCTGTAGCCGCCGCTGCTGCTAGTATTGCCTTGTAAGTTGCATTTTTCAGAGAGTTGATGAAGATGCCCAATCCTGCTTTGTACTCATGGTTTGTAGCTGCACCTATTACAGAAACTGAAGTAGTTTTCCAGGCCGCATTAGTAAAGATATTTGGTTCTTCTTTAATTCTATCAACTGCCCTGTTATTAGTATGATGAACCTGCGCTGCTTTAGTATCCTGTTTGGTACCTAAATTTACCTTAATCTCTTCTTCTTGCGCAACAAGGAGCACTTTGACCATATGATGTACCTGTATTACCTGCCAGTCCTTCGAGTTGAACAGAAAGTCATTTCTTGCCTTCCAAATACCCCAAAGGATGAGGAAGACTTTTGGTACTGCATTAGTTTCATTATATGTGGCAAAAATTTCCTGTAAAGCCTCCTGAACCGTACTTCTCCCCACGTCTATAAGACTTATCTGTTCGAAGACCTAGAGTAGATATATACCATACTGCTCGAGCAAAAGTGCAAGCAAAGAATAAATGAAAATATGTTTCTACCTGCCCACATCTTTTGCAGTTTTTGTCCATGTGAGATGATCTTCATGAAGCTCTTTGGCCTGAAGGAAGAGCATTCCTAAGCAATCTCCATGCGAAAAGTTGAACTCTTGGCGGCATGTTCTTCTCCTTCCAGACTGCATTGATTAGGTTCCTGACATTTGCATTAAAAGATCTTACAATTGTATTAGCATTATTAACCAATATAGGTTTGATGATTTTATAAGCACTTTTTGTAGTACAGGAACCACTTGGTGTGTGTTTCCAAATAAGAGTGTCTTCATCATCACTCATAATGATTGGGATTGCTGTGATAATAGCGCTTTTAGTAGGCCCAAAAAGAGAAGTTATGTAAGGTTCATTCCATAACTTAGTCTGCGGAATCCACAGATCACTAACTTTTTCAGGATAAGTGAAACCTTGAGGTTGGATAATTAAATTGTCATAAATAGTTTCCCAAAAGGAATACCAAGGAGAGTTCCAGATTGAAGTGTTACCTTTAGATAATTGGATAGTGCAAGAATTATGTAGTAGCTGCTTTACCTTTAGAATGGAAGACCAAAATGCTGATTTGGGCATTATGCTGTTGGAATTGATCTCGGTCAATGGATAAGAACGGGGTGGACAATGCACCAACGTGCATATCCAAAACCTCAACGACGCGCCCTGATCGGGGGCGCCAAACCAACAGATGGTTTTGGTCCCCCGTCACACAGCGCTATATATAAAAGGGATTTTTCGGGGCTTTACGACGGACACGTTCACGTATAGCAAAACCCTAATCCCGACACCCTTAAGCCCTGATCCGATCTGGGGGAGCGCTGGAGTGAGCGGGAAGACAAGACGACGACGCCGGTCACCGGACGGAGCCGGTGGCGACCCGAGGGCCGACGCTTCCCACTTCTTCGACTTCACCGACCTCGACTTCCTCACGCTGCTACGACTACTTCCTCTACGCCCACGACAATGGCTTCATCATCTAATGGCCGTAAGTCGCACTGATGCTAATCTAGGTGTTCTAGAGCGTAGATAAGGGTAGATCAAGCTAATGCCTAAAGATTTATAGCTAACATTGGTATCAGAGCACCCTTAGCTAACCTAGAACCCTAAAATCCCGCTGTCCAAGTTTCGGCTTATGCGTAATGTATCTCCCAGAAGTCCCGAATTAAGAGATGAGAAGGAGGGGAATTGAATTAAGTGCACAAAATCAAGAATTCCCCAAAACCGAAAACCCTAGAAAAATGAAAATGTTTCCGGGCTTACCTAACGAAGCCACGTCGGCATCTTCTACCCTCCGGGGACCGCACGGCCTCGCCGCCGTGCGAGGGTGCCGATGCCGCCACGCCGTCGTCTTCTCGGAAGCGGCGCGCGGAATGGAGCTTGGCCGGGGCAATGCGTCGGTGACGCGGAGCATCGCTCGATGGAGGAGCGCGCGGCCTAGGGCCAGGCGCGCTCCTCCGGCGAGCGGAGCCACCGCGCCGCCATTAGCTCCGGCGACTCGGCCTCCCGGCCGTCGCCTCTCTCGGGTGCGGAGCAATCGGGAAGGGGCCGGGCGATGATGGGGGCTAGGGCTTTTTTCGGCCTCCGGCGAGCGGAGCCACCGCGCCGCCGTCCTCTCCGGCGACCCGGCCTCCCGGCCGTCGCCGCTCTTTGGCTCGGGCGCCACTCTCTGTCTCGGGTGCGAAAGAATCGGAGGAGGCAGGGGGCAAATGGCTTAGGGCTCGGTGGCCGGCGCCAGGTTTTGTTCGGCGCGGGGCGAACAAGAGCCGTCTGATCGATCAGACGGTCCTGATTAACGCGGGGCTGCGAGGGAGGTTAGACGGGCTGTATTCACGAGCGGGCCTCGGCCCAGGTTTGCGTGGCCCGGCGCGTTAAGTCTGCTGGACCGAAAAATTAACGGGCTGCCGTGGGATCTTATGGGCCGAATGCAAATTTGGGGCTTTTTCTAATTTCAGTGCTATTTCAAGTTTAAATTTTCTGTTAAATGTTTTGCACTGTTAAATAATTCTAAAAATGCCCAAATAATGTTCTGTAAATTCATGTTTACTTTTCTGGACAAAATGGAACCAACGAGAAATTTTGTTCAGAAAGTTTTAATGTTAAATGCATCTTATGGCATTTTCTTCAATAATGTTCTCATTTTAAATATCAATATATGCTGAAAATTAATGTTATAAAATTGATATTTATTCTGAGAATTTTTGGCTCATATTTATAATTCTAACCAACGTTGATTTATAATTTTGAGCCACTCCCTCTTATGTCAATTAATTCTTTTTCGTTTTCTGCCCAACGGTGATGCGAATTAGAGTTAATCTTTATGCAAGCTTTGTCATGTACCCTATACTTATGAATTTTTTAATTTATTTCAGCTTCCGCTACTATTCATGTGGCCAAGTCTATTGACCACATTGAACCACTTATGGGGAGTAATTTCTCAACATGGAGAAATCAAATTATGTGCACCTTAGGGCTCAACAAACTCGACCTTGCGTTGAGGGAAGCTAAACTAGTTGCACCTCCTGCAAGTGTAACTGGGTATGAGCAGCTCAAGAAGGCTTATGATGCTAAGGTAGAAAAGTGGGAGGACTCCAACAGGATGTCTCTCCTAATCATGAGAATGGCCATCTCCGAGGGTATTAGGGGAGCTATCCCTGAAAGTCCCAATGCTTCTGACTATTTAAAGTCTATTGAGGGGCAATTCAAAGGCTCCTCAAAGGCGTATGCTACAAGTCTCATTCAGAGGCTTACTAATGAGAGGTATGATGACAATGGCAACATAAGGGATCATATCCTTAGGATGAGTGATGCAGCAGCTAAACTCAAAACTATGGACATGATAATTAATGAGGATTTTTTAGTCCATTTTATTATGACTTCGTTGCCTAAAGATTTTGGGCCTTTTATGATCAACTATAATACTCAACAAAACAAATGGACCCTGAATGAGTTGATCGCTCACTGTGCCCAAGAAGAAGAAAGGTTGCGTGCTGAAAAAGAAAAGGACCAAGCACTTCAAGTTGGTCAAGCCAAAAGAAAGTTTCAAGCACCTGCCGATCATAAGCCCAACAAGAAACCATTTATGAGCCCTAAAGGGAAAGAAAAGGTTCACATAGAAGCAAGTGGATCTGAAGTTGCAGCCAATAATCTTTGCAATTTCTACAAGAAATCAGGCCATTTTAAAAAAGATTGTGCTGAATGGTTAAAGTGGCTCAACAAGAAAGGTACTGATGAAATTACTTTTGTTGATGAATCACTTTATGTTGATTATTCCCAAAGTACTTGGTGGATTGACTCAGGTGCAACTATACATGTTGCAAATTCCTTACAGGGATTCCATACAAGGAGAACTTTAGGAAGGGGAACAAGAAAGCTTAAGGTGGCAAATGATCAAGAAGCTGATGTTGAAGCTGTGGGATCTCTCACTTTAGAGTTACACACGGGCTTCCTACTTCAGCTTCATGATGTTCTTTATGTACCTACCTTAAATAGGAATTTAATTTCCGTATCTTGTTTGGATGATTTAGGTTTTGAATGTTCGTTTCATAATAAACGATGTACGCTTAAGTTAAATAATAATATTGTTGGACTCGGTGTCAGACGAGGCAAACTATATATGTTATCTCCTTGTGAATCTCAAAGTGACATGAATGCATATGTGAATGAATGCAGTCATGAGAATGTCGATAAGAAAGAGAGAAGTCAAAATCCTTCTTCAAAATTGTGGCATCGTCGTTTGGGCCACATTTCGCGGGGGAGAATGGAACGTTTAATAAAAGAAGAAATTCTTCACCCTTTAGACTTCTCTGATATGGACAAATGTATTGACTGCATAAAAGGAAAATATATTAAGATAATTAAGAAAGGAGCAATAAGAGCCGAAGGGATCCTTGACCTTATACATACTGACATATGCGGACCCTTTAATATAAAGTCTGTGGACGGTTTTGAATATTTCATCACATTCACAGATGACTACTCACGTTATGGATATATATATCTCATTCGCGATCGATCTGAAGCTTTAGACAAATTCAAAATATATAAAGCTGAAGTTGAAAATCAGCTAAACCTAAAGATTAAAGTTGTAAGGTCTGATCGTGGTGGAGAATATTATGGAAGACACGCTCCTTATGGGCAAATTCCTGGACCTTTTACAAAGTTCCTTGCTGAAAATGGAATAATTGCCCAATATTCAATGCCTGGTGAACCTCAGCAAAATGGAGTAGCTGAGCGTCGCAATCGCACACTTATGGACATGGTGCGAAGCATGCTTAGTCACTCGACTTTACCAGTGAATTTATGGATGGAGGCACTAAAGACAGCTGCACATGTACTTAATCTGGCTCCCACTAAGTCAGCACCGAACACACCTTATGAGATGTGGACGGGAAAGAAACCGAGCTTGAATTATTTACGTGTGTGGGGGTGCCCCGCTGAAGCTAAGGTGTTCAATCCACAAATTAAGAAATTGAATCCGAAGACCATCAGCTGCCATTTTATTGGATACCCTCATAGGGGAAAGGGATATCGTTTCTACTGTCCAAATCACACAACTAAGTTTGTGGAAACGAGGCAAACTGTGTTCTTTGAGGATAATGAAATAGTTGAACCTAGGAATGTAGATCTTGAGGAGAAACGGGTCTGTGTCCCATTCCCGATTGTCCAAGAAAGACTCATTCCAACGACAGTGTTCAACACCCCAATAGACAATACAGTACCTAATGTCGACGCACCAAATGTTGAGGATCAAGAAAACCCTAATGCAGCACCTAATGTTGACCCTCAACATTTCCCTGCGATAAACAATGAAGCCACTAATGAGCCTGTGAGAAGGTCTCAGCGAGAAAGAAGATCTGTCATCCCAAATGATTATGTTGTTTACATGAATGAAGATGTAAATGATATAGGGAAGGCAGAAGACCCAACCTCTTATAAGGAAGCCATTAAAGGAGAAAATTCGTCCAAGTGGTTTGACGCCATGGAAGACGAATTAAAGTCTATGAGCTCAAATGATATTTGGGACTTAGTAGAAATTCCTGATGGAGCTAAAAGGGTAGGCTGCAAATGGGTCTACAAAACTAAGTATGACTCCAAAGAAAATATCGAAAGATTCAAGGCGAGACTCGTAGCAAAGAGCTTCACACAAAGAGAGGGGATCGATTATAATGAAACCTTCTCGCCGGTCTCAACCAAAGATTCTTTCAGAATAGTCATGGCACTTGTAGCTCATTATGATCTGGAGCTACATCAAATGGACGTAAAAACGGCATTCCTTAATGGCGACTTAAACGAGGATGTTTACATGACACAACTAGAAGATTTTGTTGTGGAAGGAAAGGAGCATATGGCATGCCGTTTAAAGAAGTCAATTTATGGCTTAAAACAAGCTTCAAGACAATGGTACCTTAAGTTTGATCAAGTCATCAGAACTTTTGGTTTTAAGGAAAATGAGGTGGACAACTGCATATACATTAAGTTTAAGGACAACAAGTTCACCATTTTAGTCCTGTATGTGAATGACATTCTATTGGCATGCAGCGATAAGGATATGTTGCATGAAACCAAGAGATTCTTGTCTTCCAATTTTGATATGAAAGATCTCGGTGAAGCTTCATATGTTCTCGGCATTGAGATTCACCGGGATAGGTCCAAAGGCATGTTGGGACTATCACAAAAGACATACTTTGAGAGAGTACTAAAGAAATATAATATGCATAAGTGCTCTGCCTCACCTGCCCCTATAGTCAAAGGCGACAAGTTTGGGACATTTCAATGTCCAAGGAACCAATATGAAACTGATCAGATGAAGTCGGTTCCTTATGCTTCTGCTATCGGAAGCATCATGTATGCTCAAGTCTGTACGCGCCCTGACTTGGCTTTTGTAACCGGGATGCTTGGCAGATATCAATCAAATCCAGGACCGGACCACTGGAAGGCCGCTAAGAAAGTCCTGCGCTATATGCAAGGCACTAAAGATTACATGCTAACGTATCGAAAATCTGATAACCTGGAAGTTGTTGGTTATTCAGATGCCGATTTTGCTGGGTGTGTGGATAGTAAGAAATCCACTTCAGGATACATCTTCATACTTGCAGGGGGAGCTATTTCTTGGAAAAGCTCAAAACAAACGATCACTGCATCCTCCACGATGCAGACAGAGTTTATAGCATGTTATGAGGCCACCGGGCAGGCTGTATGGCTAAAGAATTTTATTCCTGGATTAAGAGTGGTTGATAGTATTTCCAAACCACTAACATTATACTGCGATAATGAACCCGCAGTCTTCTATACGAGTAACAACAAGTCGAGTGGTGCTGTCAAACACATCGACATTAAGTATCATGTTGTGAAAGATAGAATCCAGGATCATACTATTGATGTTAAGCACATAAGTACGACAGAAATGCTTGCGGATCCGCTCACGAAAGGCTTACCACCCAGTATATTTTGTAGTCATGTAGCCGGCATGGGTTTACTGGAGAGCCTTTGATCCTGGAATAAAGGGACCATTGAATGAAACCATCTCCTATTAAGTAATATGTTTTTCATTTCGAGATAGAATGATATACTATAAGTACTGAGGTTCAGTGGCATTTTATTGGTCACCGTAAAACTTTGCTTTGGTATATTTTCTATTAAGTTTTGACCTTACGATCAAGGGGGAGAATGTTGGAATTGATCTCGGTCAATGGATAAAAACGGGGTGGACAATGCACCAACGTGCATATCCAAAACCTCAACGATGCGCCCTGATCGGGGGCGCCAAACCAACAGATGGTTTTGGTCCCCCGTCACACAGCGCTATATATAAAAGGGATTTTCCGGGGCTTCACGACGGACACGTTCACGTATAGCAAAACCCTAATCCCGACACCCTTAAGCCCCGATCCGATCTGGAGGAGCGCTGGAGTGAGCGGGAAGACCGACGCCGCCGAGACGACGACGCCGGTCACCGGACAGAGCCGGTGGCGACTCGAGGGCCAACGCTTCCCACTTCTTCGACTTCACCGACCTCGACTTCCTCACGCTGCTACGACTACTTCCTCTACACCCACGACAATGGCTTCATCATCTAATGGCCGTAAGTGGCACTGATGCTAATCTAGGTGTTCTAGAGCGTAGATAAGGGTAGATCAAGCTAATGCCTAAAGATTTATAGCTAACATGTACCTGTAGCTGTCCAGAAAGAAGTGCGAGGAAAATATTTGGCCTTTAACACCTGAGAAGAAATGCTCTGTTGTTGCGACATAATTCTCCAAGCTGAAGATGTAAGCATTGCCTTGTTCACTGCTTCTAAGTCCCTGATCCCTAAACCTCCTTCAGATCTTGGCTTACAAATTTCAAACCACGCTTTTAAATAAAGCAGTTTTGTTTTGCTCCCTTCTTGCACCACGTCCACCAAAAGTCCCTAATTATGGAAGTCATCTTTGCAAGCATTTTCTTTGTAAACAAGATATTTGACATATAGTAAACAGGTAAAGAAGCAAAAACAGATTTGATTAGAATTAATCTACCTGCATGAGACAGCTTGTTTGCTTTGTAAGTAGTTAATTTGAATTAAAATTTATGAATCACAAAATCATAGGCAGCTGTTCTATTTTTGCAGGCATGATAAGAGGATGACCTAGATGCTTAATATTATTAGTCATCTTACCAACAGGAAAATATCTTAAAATGTTCTGTCTTTGCTCCTGGGTTACCGTTTTGCTGAAATAAATGTAAGATTTTTCCCAGCTTGGCGTTTGTCCTGAAAGCCTGCAAAATCTCTGTATTGTATCCCATTATTCTTGCATCATTAGATTGGGCCTGTCCACATACTAGGAGGTCATCAGCAAACATTAGTGAATGTATGCGAGGACAATTTTCACCAAGAGAAATGCCTTGAAGCTGATTATCAATGAGAGCTTGCACTAAAGATAGAGCTAACTCATTAATGGCGACAACAAACAGATAGGGGGATAAAAGACAACATTGCCTTATTCCCCTTTTATTCATAAACTTACCATAGTGTTGACCATTGATAATGATTGAGAAATTAGGAGTGGTAATACAAGTTTTCATTAGAGAGACAAAATGATCATCAAACCAAGTCTTTTAAGAGCATTTATAATGAGATTCCATTCTAACCTATCAAAAGCCTTTGCTAAGTCAATTTTCACCATGAAAGCACTCTGATTCCAAGAATTTAGGCTGAAAGAATGAGTAATCTCTTGGCCAATAATAACATTATTAGAGATGCGACGACTAGAAATAAAAGCTTGTTGGGCACCAGTGATTTTTGAAGGAATATGAGCTTTAACTCTATTGGCTAAAGTCTTAGAAATAATTTTATAGATTACATTACAAAGACTTATAGGTCTGAAATCTTTCAGGTTCATTGGAGAGCTATTTTTAGGGATCAAAGCTATACTAGTTTCATTCATAGCATGGGGAATTGTACCTTGATAGTAGAAGCTTTCAACTAACTAAGTCACGTCATCACTAATCCAAGGCCACGCCACTTTATAAAAAGCTACATTCAATCCATCTGGACCTGGAGAGGCATCTGACTTCATTTCCTTTATGGTATTCCACATCTCCTCTTTTTGACGAATTGAGTTTGTATACTCATCTTGGATAATTGGTACCTGGAGATCCTGTTCCAGATAACACTGAGCATCATAAGAAGAAGTGAAAATTTTCTGAAAGTAATCAATAAACAGATTTGCTTTTTGTTCTGGATCGAAAGTTAATTTGCCATTGCTATCCTTAATACAAGAAATTCTATTTTTTTTCCTTTTCAGAGCTGAGATATGGAAAAAACTAGTATTTCTATCTCCATCTTTGAGCCAGTGCTTCTTTGCCCTCTGTTTTTAGTATTGAGTTAATCTCGTCATGGTCTCTTCATATTGCCTTACCGGCTTTTCCTCTTCATTGTAATCTTGGTTTTCAGGCCTTGTTGCTTGGATTTTCGAAAGCTTGTGTTCTATTTCATCTAACATTGCTGGTAGAGGCCTTTTCTTCTTACTCCATTTCTTGAGAGTACCTGCAATATGTTTAGTTCTTGCCATAAAATGTTGATTAGCAGTTAGTTTCCAATCAATTTGAGCAGTTTCCTGAAAATCATCTTCCATTAATCACCAGTTCTCAAAATTAAAATGATAAGTAGGTTTTTTGAGCTTTGAATGAAGCATAGCCAGAACAGCATACTTGGCAAATGATAGATATTACAGTTTGGATACAAAGCACACCACTCAAGATTGGCTAAGCACCGGTCAATTCTTTCATAAAGAGGATTTGAAGCATACCTTTTGTTTGTCCAGTTGTAAGTTGGCCCATTGTAGCCCATATCCATTAAGCCACATTGTTTTATAAGAGAACAGAAATTTCTCATACGAACATAATTTACCTTATTCGAGGAACTTTTTTCATCAGGATACATCATGTCATTGAAATCCCCCATACAAAAGAGAGGTTTTTCAATTGTAGCACAAACAAAGTCTAAAACCTCCTGCCATTGTTCCCATCTAGCACTTTGCTTAGGACTACCATACATACAAACTAAAGAGAAGGACTCAGTACTACCTTTATTTACAACAGAAGCTAATATAATATTAGGAGTAGCTTTTATGTTGAGGTTGATGTCGACATCCCACATTAGCCAAAGCCCTCCTGAACGACCGGTAGAAGGAACTATAAAACTATTGGAAATAGGAAATCTAGCATTAATATGGAACTAGAAATTTTTTTATTCTTGGTTTCTGAAATGAAAGTTACATTTGCTTGTGTTGAAACCATTAGCCAAGCAAGATATGACATCTTGTTACTGTCGAGGCTCTTGCCCACAACTCGACAATTCCAAGTCAGTAGACTCATGGCGCCCGTGGTGCCCGTGGCGCCTTAGAGGCTGGCGCCAAAGTCTGTTGCACAGAAACTTGATTGCCTCCTTCAACACCTTCCATGTTGCTTGCATCATTACCATTATCTGAGCTGTCCTGAGTCCCAACTACAGCTGTGGTCTGAGGTGTGGCATGAAGCAAATTACCACCAGAATCCATAACCAACCTGGATTGGCCATCCAAGCGAGAAGGATGCATAGCCCAATGTTGGCCACCTTCTGAATATGGTCCCAATGCAGCAGGTGCCACATTCTGTGTCCATTGGTACTACTGATTTGGATCATTGTCCTCCGTGTCTTGCTGTGGCACACTAGCTGCATGATACGAGGAGTACAAAACCTGAGCCATATAAGGGCCAACAATATTGCCAGTCCTGATGTTACCATCAGATGCATTGGATTGGCCATAAGCATCTCTAGCGGGATAGACAGAGTAAGAGCCCATATGCCCTGCAACGTTGGGGTAGTGATGTGCATCTCCAGTATCCCTAACATCCAAACCTGAGTGGTGTTTTGACTCTCTTCTTACCCTTATGTCTGTTGCACTTGTCTTGGACTTGGAAGTGTACTTCTTCCTCCTTCTTTCTTCCCTTTGCTGAAATGAGCTGCCTTCCTGATAAATGCCAAAACCTATCACTCTTGCCTCAGCTTGGTCATACCCGTACCTTGTGGTTCTGCCGACTTGATCTGTTTGGGAGCTTGCTAGTCTTGTAGAAGCTGTTGTTGAGTATTGAGGCGACTGAGGGGAAGTAGAGTTGAATCTGAGTTTACTTTTCTGAAAGGGAGGAATGGATCCTTCTCTGTCATCTTGGTGGTTTGCTGCCTGTTTCTTTTGGGGTGGTCCAATGAGCATTGCTTCCCCTGAGCTCTGCCTTTTGTATGCCAACTGCACCTTTTTGATAGCTGAGATGTTTGTCTCATTCGGAAGAGTTCCTTCATTAATTTTGTGGTTCAATGCTTTCTAACCTTGCTTGGTTGCTGTAGTATCTCTAACATTAAGCTGACGTGACTGCTTTTCTAAATTGGCGCCTGAGTAAAAAACTGAGTCCTAGTGTAAGTAGTGGAGGAATCACCAACATGAGGCGCCTACCTCCTTGGTGATGGGGCTGGTCTGTTTCTCAACACATTTTTTGGACACTTATGCGGGATGTCTAAGCCTCATCATAACTCTTAAAATCCCTTTCTTGGAGAAACAATATGGATAATACATGACGTGATGGACATGTTCTTTGGAAATATGGTCTTCTTAGCATGGAACAACAATACGCTAAATGAACATGTGATCCGTGATGTTTCGAGACAAATAGAAATTAGGACTTTGCCCATCATTCCACCTAGGTATTTTAGCTTAATTCAATTTTGTTTCCTAAAGCCAGTTCAATCGTTGCACTTCATAGACCAAAACTTACAGGACTTCTTTTGTCTGGTTTAGGCAGAGGGTCAAGCCATACATGCACATGTTCGTTTTGCTTTCTTACATGGACTAGAAGTTGGTAACTAAATATAGTGCATTCAAGTATATAAAAGAACAGGTTAATATTTGAGAAATGCAAACTATTGGTTTTTCAAGCAACCATCTTTGGACTATGCTGATTGTTCTAAGTAACCTTGCCATCTAGATCTGTAAATCAGGAAGCCTGGGAGAGCCCATGAATTTTCCTCTTTTTGAGAGGGCTGACAGTCAAGATGACAAATACAAGGAGAACAAAAAACAGCCATCCATCTGCAAGCTATAAAAATTCTACGGAAATTCTTTCATGTGCGGATTCGATCATCTCAAGCCCAACTGCATGGGCAGCCAATCAGCTAAAGCAGCTTTTGTAACGGGTATTTCGGACACAAGAATCTCATAGCAAATTTTGTTGAAATTTTTCAGAAACAGTTGAATTGTTATATGAATGACAAAAAATCTCATGTGTTACAAACTGAGCCTAAAAGGGAATATCCACACCAATAAAAAAACACAAAGGAAGTTTAGGTTCCTATTTCTTATACTGTCAAGGCTTCCCCTATAAAGGAAGTTTAGGTTCCTATTTCTTATACTGTCAAGGCTTCCCCTATAAAGGAAGTTTAGGTTCCTATTTCTTATACTGTCAAGGCTTCCCCTATAGTCTTTTGTCAAAAAAATATCAGAAAACACAAACAAATTATCATAACAGAATACTGAATGTTAGGGGACATCGTCAGGACCTTAGATTAATCCAGCCGACCTTTCATTCCTAACTTTAATGTACTCAGAGAAACAGATGGATCGAGTGGGCAATTAACCAGAGGTAAACAAGGATAACAGAGAATAAGCACACCAGAATGACAGATACTAACACATGCAAGAATAACTTGTAATGAGGCAATGACCAAACAAGACCTGCAAGGATTCAACCATAACATCTCAGCATTGTAAGGTATATAAAATTCTATGATAATAACAAAATCTTTTCAGAACATGAGTCATTTTCTATGCATTTAAATCAGTCTACGGGCTCCTCTGTTGATAGACATAGCTTGCAGGGATATGGTACCGTCAACCTAGTTGGGGGTGCGGTACAGCTTGCCGAAAACATGCAGAACAGCAACGACGGCAATAAACCCTATGCTCATGATCAGTACAGCGTTTGGGGACATCTTGCGCCCAGCAGTCTCATCGGTGTAGAACTGAAGCATTGTACTGGCGCCACCTCCTCCAGCAGCAGCACCGCTGGTGGTTCTACGCCTGCGCAAGCTTGCAGCTGCTGCTGCACTCCCTCTTGCGGGTGCGTCACCATTGGCCACCATCTTGTTTTAGCTCTCTGCATGTCAATACGAGATTTAAACATAAAACTTGCAGCACTGGTGTTATGAAGGATCACAAAATATACATAGTTACGTCTTTTGTTTTGAAAGAGAAGGGTTAATATGGTGTTGCACTGTGGCATACAAATGCTATGAAAATACTGGCAGATCAATTCACAAGTGAAAGGGTAACCTGCTAAACATGCTGTTTCATAAGCACAGGGAATTTCTTCTGCGAGCGATATTTAACCAGAAGGCAAAATCTCAAAAGAATGCATATCTTGGAAGGCCTAGATTTGCACACCGAGTGAAGTTTTCACAATAGACATTTCATTGCAAAACCAAGAAAAACTTCTTTTGTGTTGCTTATGCCACATGTACAGTAATCCTATCTTGATTCCATAATGTTCTAATCTAGTTAAAGATAACTCCATCACTGCCAGAGCTAAATTGACAACTACCCTCAAACTTGTACAGAACAAGATCATACAGACGCAGATTAACAGATAAGTGTGAGGATACGCAGATCATACGGGCATCAGGCATTCAATCAAAAGGCGAACAGCTAAACATATACAAACGGGCCACAGAGATCATGCAAAGGATTAGTCCCATAAATCTCCTAAAACCAACTCAGAATCTACAGATGAACACGCTACGAATCACGCGCCTAAGAAACACGAACGGAAATTTTCACCTCCAAACCACCGAGGCCAACAGATCAAACATCCACGAAGGAACAACCAAGATCGCACCAGATCTGAACACTACGGACGACCAAGATGTTGGAAAAGCAACCAAAAACGTCCGTTCTCTAGGCTAGACACACACGCGGGCATGGATCCAGCAAGATCGATATCGAATCGAGATGAAGGTAGTAGCAGCTAGCGGCTGGTTGGAGATGAGATGGGGATGGAGGATTCGCGCGTACCTGATGAATTCGCCCTCGCGGCTCCTGCTCTCGTCGTGTTCGTCTCGTCTGCGATCGAATCCAGCGACGAATGCTTTTCCCGTGCCGTGTGCTGTGCTGTGCTGTGCGTGCCCCTGATATCTATGCACGGCACGCGCTCGTCGCGTTTCGGGTCGGGTCCAAGCTCCGGTGTCCGGTACGTGACGTGGCCCGCGCGATCTGATTGGACGGTGCGCGTCTCGATCCGCCGATCTTGGCCGTTCGCTTCGTTATCGGATCCTCGGAGCCCAGCCCGCCCCGAACTGGAAATGTTGCTTCCGTTTCGTCGGAAAGGGAAGGTTCCGCCGCCGCCGCGTCATCGCGTGTGGCGTGGCACACGTCTGACGGGCCTACGGTTATGCTGTTGACGGGCTCGTGGACGCGGCTCAGTATCTCTCCTTCGTTTATGCTGTGTCGTGGACCACGCATTCGGCCTGCTTCGGTCCATTGAATCCCACCAGGTCTACGGACGCAGCCCATGCACTGAGTTGTTGCACCCTCCTTTCTACAAGCATATTTTATTTAATTAAAATAAAATTTTAATCAATAATTACTCTATTAGTATATAATTCATGTGATATAAAATTACAATCATAAGTAAGTATTTTTAAATACGAATCAAATGATATTAATTTTATATCACATAAATCATATATTAATAAAATAATTATTAGCAAAATTTTATTCTAACTAAATAAAATACGCTTTATATTTTAGGACCGAGGGAGTATTCATCAAATCCTACTCACAGAGCCTGTCTGGGTCCCTCTAAAAATGACCAACGGCGACGAGACCACCTTCCTCTCCTCCCCATTTGGACCCGGAGCAACCTGCGACCAAAGCAAGAGCAATTTGTTGATTTTGATCCTTGCTTGGGAAAGATCGAGAAGGATGGATCAGATTATGGGTAAGGTGGGGGGCTACTGGTTCAACCAGAAGGCCAGCAAGGACATGAACAACATCGGCGACGACATCAATGTACGTCAGGCCCCGCCCCCCTCCCTTTCTTTCGATTTCTTTCGGTTCTTCGATCATTGTTTTCCTTCCATGTACATCTAATTCGAAATATTGATTCGTGTCCTGTTCATTCGTTTCTAAACCTGCATGCATGCATGCATGCATGCATCATGGTGTCTCGTTCTTGGCTAAAATCTGGCTGCTCTGGTTTCCCGAGGATTATTCGTTGGTTTATGTCTCATGTATCCGGTGGAATTTACACAAGGCGATCGTGCCGGTCTAGTGGCTTGAATGAATAGAATGAGAAATCTATTACGGAGCGCGCCGTGTAGGCTGAAACCGCGAGGCGCCTTTGTAACGATGGATAGATTCAGTGAACCATCTATGTGAAGCTCTTGCTTCACTTCTTCATTGCATGGTGGATACTACACAATAAATTTAGGTGGCATGCATCAGTTGCACGGTGATATTTAGGAAATAGTTTAGGTGCCGTTAGTTGCGTGGTGATTTGTGCCATTGAGAGTTTGAGACTGAAGACCATGGAATCAAACATCACAATAGAATGGTGCTGTCAACGAACAAGAAAACGGGTTGGGGAAGTACCCAATTGATTGAGTTTGTGGCATTGGCTACTTGGTAATTGAACCAGAATGCGAGCTTTTGTCCTTCTCTGTTGACAATTAGCATAATGATGTGTTGTTATGCAAGCCGACCATCCTGCACATGCAACATTTGGATGCATGAAGCCTTGCAGATCTCGGTTCTCTTGTCTAGATTATTTTCTTCCTTTTTGCATGGCTATTCTTTTGCTTTGTTACATTAGCTTATCTTGTAGTTTCAGCGTTTCCTGTTATAAATTACTACATACTCAAGTATAACCTGCCATCATTGATATATATACTTTGTGGCGTGATAACTACACTATCTAATACCAGCTCCAAGCTCCTTTTGTGTGTGTGTGTGCGCGCGCTGACTCAATGAACCTTTTACTGTTTTGATTCAGTCAATCTCAAGCAGCATTGGAGATGGAGCCAAATGGATGGTCAACAAAATCAAAGGTTAGGTAGAATGGCTAGCTCTGCTCATTTTAGTAGCAAAGGTACAGCATGCATGCTTTGTTCGCTATGCTCTGCATAAGCACATGTACATTTCAGATCGATGTGAAGAACAAATGTTCCACTTGAAATGGTAGATGGCTATTTCTAGTGGTAATTGCGAATCGATTTCATCTTTACTTATTCAATTAGCACCGCCAATACCTTGCTTAAGGGACATTACATGCTTTTGCTTCCTTTCATTACCCACCTGAGTAAAAACCTGCTTGGTTTCAGGGAAGATGCAGAAACCACTGCCTGAATTCCTCAAGGAATACGACCTCCCAATGGGCCTCTTCCCACAGGACGCGACCAACTACGACTTCAACGAGGAAACGAAGAAGCTAACAGTGTACATCGCATCAGCCTGCGAAGTCCATTACAAGGACTCCTCGGTCCTACGGTTCTTCACCTGCGTGACCGGCTATCTTGACAAGGGGAAATTGTCGGATGTCGAGGGCATGAAGACCAAGATCTTGATCTGGACCACGGTGACGGCCATCAGGACTGAGGCCACCAAGGTACATATCTCTGCTGGCATGAACAAGACCAGGAATCGCGACGCCTACGAGGTTGTCAGGGATGGTGTTGGCATAGACAAGTTCTAGGTCATATGGTTAATTTTGGTGCAACAATGTGAAGCTTGCTGTACTTAGCAGTACCTGCTCCTCTCTGCTCTCTGCTGGCATGAATGCATGTTTTGTGTAAAAGCCAGTTCTGTAAATTAAGCAACCCATGGATTTGGGGCAACAGAAGTATAATGAACCCCTTCCGTCCAACAGGGAATCAACAGTGTCAGTTTGAGAGAATTTTTCTGGTACCCTGGTACTCCTCAAACAGAGATAGGAGTACCAGATAAATCTAATCGTCCGTTCAAAAGGGTAATATAGACTTTTGACTCATCAACTGAGAGATTAGCCACTAATTTGTCCATCATTTGACCCAGATGGACGGGCCGCGGCCGCCGGACGCCGCTATGTCCTTGACCAGGAACGTACGGTGAGGCGGCGCTGTGCGCGCGGTGCGACGTCCAGATCCACGCGGCAAACAAGCTCGCCAGCAAGCACCAGCGCCTCCCGCTCGACGACGCCGCCGAGCTCCCTGCCACGCTCCCTCGCTACGACGTCTGCCAGGAGAAGGCGGCCTTCATATTCTGCGTGGAGGACAGGACGCTCTTCTGCCGCGACTGCGATGAGTCCATCCACGTCCAGGGGACGCTCTCAGGGAACCACAAGCGCTACCTCGCCACCGGCATCCGCGTCAGGTTCAGCTCCGTCTGCAGCGCCCACGTCGACCAACACCCCCCGCCCAAGCGCGGGTCCAAGCCGCCGCCGAGCGCCGTCGCTGCTAGCGTGGTCCCCGGGTCGGCTCCGACCTCCGCGCAGGAGGTGCCGTCGTCACCGTTACTGCTGCCGTCGGGCTGGGCCGTCGAGGACCTCCTGCAGTTCTCAGACTACGAATCCAGCGATAAGGCAAGCAGCTAGCAAATCGTGCTAATCAAGTAGTGTCCCCTTGAGATCTCCATCTCATGGTCTTTGTCTGTTCGTGTTGTGTTCGCTGTTGCAGAAGGGGTCTCCGTCTCCTCTCGGGTTCAAGGAGCTGGAGTGGTTCGCCGACATCGACCTGTTCCACGACCAGGCGCTGGCCAAGGGGGGCAGCACCGCGGCCGAGGTCCCCGAGCTCTTTGCCGCGCCGCAGCCAACGAGCAACGCCGGTTTCTACAAGACGAGCAGTGCGCGCCAGAGCAAGAAGGCACGGGTGGAGCTGCCTGACGAGGAGGACTACCTCATCGTTCCTGATCTTGGATGAGATATCTGAACTAAACAGTTTGTATGCGAGAGTTTCAACCAAAAAAAAAGTTTATATGTGATATAATATGTCTGCATGTATGCAAAGGATTCTGCCATCTTCTTGTGATAATTGATCGGCCTCGAACATATGTAATTATAAGGCAATTTGGGGCCAATACTTTCAGCATGAGATGGGTTTGATGCATGATATGAATTTAACTGTTGCGTGTGATGTATTTGCAGATTGTTATGTCAGAACCTTAGCACTGATGTAAAATCTTGAATCAGTTTTGGATAACCACCTGAATGCCTTCAAATGGATGAATGCATTGATCAGTACTGAAGTTACCAAAACGAAGCATCACCCATGACCCATGGAATTGAATAGTACAATACAAGAGATCGTTCAGGAGACTTTGAAATATGCAGCTTGGAAATTCATCTTTCATACTTTTACGCAATGATTTTACAATTCAGTATTTGTAGATCTCAAATCCTTTTCGGAGATGCCAGTAAAGTGCACACAAATTCTAAGCAAATAAAAACCAAGCACATTGTATACAAATTCCAAGACCGTCACCTTTTCTTCAGCAATGAACTAGCTCTCAGGAATATTTTATCTCTCATCAAGCTCGGACACTTCCAGTTCTTTTCCAGGTGAAACAGTCTTATCAGAAAGTGAAGCAATTTTCCTCAGATGCTCCTGAAAATCATCTGGTTCACTGTCATTATTTACTGAGGGAAACTTATTCAGCCTGTCTAGATACAAAGGGCGCTCCTTGCTATCTTCTACTTGCTCCTCTGAGTCTGTCTTAAAAATGTCAGAGAGATCCTCAGATTCAGAGTATGTGATAGACTCTGAAGCTGAATCATCATCAACCTCAGAATCTTCATCCTTTAGCCTTTCTGGCCCTTCTATACTTTCTGACAGGAGATCAGATACACTTCTCTTGTGAATTGAACTAGAAGAATCTTTTTTCAGACATACTGTTTGCCCAATCTGAAACAAAAGTGACGTCTTCCGCTGCACTTTGTCCTTTATGCTTCCCATCTAACTTCATCTGCGCATGAAGATCTTCAAGCTCCTGCTCAAGCCTGGGAATGTATCGCCTAAGAGCTCGGAGACGATCTCTGTATTTTGATTTATCCAGTGTCTAATTGAAAATGTTAGATTTAGAAACGACAAAAGAAACAACAAAGCATCAACACTAAAAGGTACAACAGGACAAACTTTATCTTCTTTTTTACTTCTCATTCTGCATATTTGTCTACTGAAGTATTTTCTATTTGATCCTGAGTAGAACATCCTTCTTTCCATCTAAAAAGAATTGGCTGGCTATGTCTCTTGTCCTATGCTCTAATTCAAATGTTGAATGATAAATTGGATTGTACCGAAGCCTCTCCATAAACTCAAATGTTGCTTGGAAATCTTGGGATCGTACTGGTAAGGCACCGTCGCCCGCGCCGCCATTCTCCACGGGCAGCCTGGTGCGCGGGCTAGCGCAGGCGCGGAGGACGACGGAGGCATTTATATGGACGCTGTGGGAAACAATTTTTTAACTAACCTCATAATGTACACTTCCTGCGCAAAATCTCGGTACATGAATTGCAGCCTGCGTGCTTATGCTGCAAATCTGCAATGCATGGGATGATTTTCCTAAGCCTTGTGGAATCAAGGTTTGCGGTCTCTTTCACCAAAACTCAGCACAGAAACAAGAGAGGACTAACATACTTCTTACTACGAAACACCCAAAGCAACGGTGGGCAGAGATTAACACTAACCTTGCAAGAACCCGTGGAGCGAGCCGCGGTGTACAAGGGGTGCACGAGCAGCTTCTTGGCCCCTCGGCCCGACGTACAGCGCATGGAGCGGCACGAGGTTGGGGTGGCTCACCGCGTCGATCCGCCGCTCGGCGGCAGCGGCCACCTCGGAGCACATCGCGGTCATCCCAGGGGATCTCGGGCGGAGGCCGAGCCCGCGGCGGCGCGGAGGCGGCCGATGCGGACCCCGCGGAGACGCGGACGAGGCCCGCGCTGGCGCGGCGGAGGCCAAGCTTGCGAGGCGAGGCGGCAGACGGCGAGCCCGAGGCGGCGCGGCGGAGGGCGATCCCGCGAGGCAGGGCGGCGGAGGGCGAGCCCGAGGCGGCGCGGTGGAGGGCCAGCCCGCGAGGCGGCGCGGCGAGGCGGGGCCTACGGCGGCGTGGCTAGGGAAAGCCCGAGGAGGCGCGACCGGAGTGAGGTCGCCGAAGGCTGGGGAGGAGGAGAGAGGCGTTCGTGAAATGAGTACAGAGGATTAGGGCGACCGATTTAGCAAGAATGTTGCTTCCAATTTTGCCCTTTGAATCAAGGTACTCCTTAGTTAAAAAATAATAATTTAAGTAGTACTCCTTAAGTCTAGATTGGAGTACCAGATAAAATTAGCCATTGGATCAGGATAAATAGACGGTCTATACTTATTCCGGGGTACCGTAAAAGAGCTCCAGTTTGAAGGCGGTGCAACAATGCATGTATTTGCATCATTCCTTCCAGCTTGCTAAGGTGTTCCTGGAGCTGAAGCCCATCTTTGTACTGGATGCCAGTTTCCATTTTGCATAGTGAAAATTGAACTGGGGACTTTTTTAGCTTTTTGGCCCAAAAGATATGCACATTTGGAGTGCCTAAAATAGGAATAAGGCCAGTATACACCCTAGAACTTTTCAAAAAGCCTACTTAACCATGAGCTTGAAAATCTGTTTTCTACCTCAGGGGATCAAGTGAACTTTTTGCAAAGTTCAATAAAATGGACTTATCCCAATAAATATCATTCTGGTACTCTAGTAATTAATATGCACAAAAATACAGGCGACTACAAAGCAAAGCGCTAGTACAATAGAGATCAAATGCCTTGCAGAATGAATCTAGTGCACGGACTTCAGACAACGATAATAGGCCTAATCGCAAAAAAATTAATAAACATAACGCTAAACTTGGTGATGCAGCACAAAATCACACACCTAACAAGACAATATCATACATCATATTACGCCCAACATCACAATTCTTTGTGATACTATGTCAATAACCAACTACAAAATTTAATTAGCGTGTGAAATGCAAAACAAGGGGGGAAGTATGAGCTCATTAGGCATTAGCACGTTATAGCACATGCTGGTAGCTCTGCAAGAAATAATTACCTCAATATATGTGGTAGCTTCAGATTCTGGTTTCAGTAATATCGTATGGGAGTAGCTACGCTGATGATCCCAAAAACTTCTACTCACCGATATTTTCAAACCATGGCATCATAATCATCTAATGCACCATTATAATCCATGACCTTTTTCTTGATCTTTGAGGAATCCACCCAGGTAATGAAGTCCTCCATGTTCCTAGTTAGAAGAAAGACTGGATCGGTGACCGTTTCTGGCCCTAGACGCACATGCCCTTGTTCAATGTATGTCACAGCCTCTTTAAGGTGTTCTGCAAACTTAAGCAGTTGAGCTTCACCATAACTGTTGAAAGTCTCCGCCTACAGTAGTTTAGCGAGCAATATGTAAGTGGAGTACGATACCATGTGCTGTTTCCTACAGGGTAGCAACTATGGTTATTAAGTGATTAGCACGATAACACATTTAGGTTCGGCCAGTATTAAAACAGCAAACAGTTGGATTAAAAGAACAGTATATTCTAGAACACCGAACACCTTGACCTTAACAAGCAAAATTAACTTAAAATAAAACCAGCTGATCAAATAAAATTAACCATCCAACAAAACTTACACTGATTGAAAGAGAAAATATTGCTACAGTTCAGAGAGAGATACACACATGCAGAAGGAGCTCACTGAAAGATTCTCACCTTCAACAAGCTCTTTTTTGTTGGAATTACACCCATATTATACCTGAAATTTAAGAAAACTTCGTTAAACTGCACAGAGTAGGCCAGTAAATGAAGCAGGGGTGAAAATAGAAGTCGCAAAAACAAATTAAGCACGAAACGCATATGATTTGGTCGAAAGGAAATAGATTCAGATGTCAGCTAATAAGATGGCGCACACAACCAACAAAATATTATAACAAGCTTTCATGATGCAGTATTTGGGAGTTGGGAGTATCAATAATTGTATACAAGCACTACCGCTGCTCGCGGTCTATGAAATAAGCATAGTGCAAACACAAGAAGTTGGGAATCCAACCATAAGCAGAACTAAATACTGAAGTGCATGCTCAGACACAAGCAGAAGTATAAGAATACAATGAAATGCAGGTAATCTCAGAGAGGGTTATCCAAGTAAGTCTTTGGCACAACTTTATTTTCTAAAAGAAAATCTGAAGAAATCGTAAAGTACTGGTAATATAGATCGAAAATACGCTTGATTTGGTCAACCATAACGTAAAGACAGCATTCTTGTAGCTTTCCTAGTATACCTGAATGGTGAACAAAAACAGTAGTCTAGTTCAACTATATTGCTGTCCATCCCTGAAACACTACATGCAGGCGAGAATCCTAACTTATCTCTAGCTGTACAACAATCCAATCGGAAAGGCTGATAAAGGTCCATATAAGGTTACAGTACATGAGGGACGCAATCCCACTTGTCCAGGTCAAAATTTAGATAAACAATGCATACAGAATTTTACAGCCAAATGAAAAAAAGAAGCCCTGCAGTTACTTACAGCTTATCGAGGAGCATGTCTATCATCTCGATTCTGAAAGGGTCCTTGGATCCGTTTGCTTTCTAATGTTAACGAGATTTTGCACCATCAAGCATATCCCATTATACCTGTCGGCACACAATCACGCCATTACATGGCAGCATTCAACAAATGCTTGCACAAGATCCAATCACTATGATTTCCTAAACCACATGCGAACAGGAGACACTGATAATGCTGGAAAAAAAAACAAATAACTAGGAATTGATTGATATTCGATAAGCAAGAGAGGAGGGGATTGGTTAGTAGTACTTCTTGTAGTCGTCCCTCTCGACGAGGCAGGAGCGCTGCGTGACGATGGCCTCGCGGTGGCCGCGCTCCCTCTTGTACTCGAGGAAGTTGGTCTTCTTGAGGAGCTTGTGCTCATGGAACTTGAGCTTCCTCATCCCTCTTCAACTAACTTCTGTCAGAATAATCAAATCAAATTCGCAACCGACTGGCTGGATTAAAATTTCTCTGAATTCGGAAAGGAAGAAAGAAGAAAACACCTAGAACAATCCGAGCAAAATGCGTCAGGGCTTCCGTACCAGCAGACGGAATCAGCGTGGATCGTCTACGCCGGACCAGTAGGGAAGGAGGCGCGGTTTCGCTGGATGAAAGGCGCGGGCGCTTCTTCTACAGCGCTGGCGAAGTCGAGGTTCGGCGTCCGCCGGCCAAGAGAGGGGAAGAGAAGAACGGGGAGAGCTGGAGCTGGGAGGAAGGGGATGATCTTCTGTATTATCAGGTGCACGCCTCGTCCGTCCGATCAAAATCCAGTTCCGGATCAAGCGCTCCAGCATCAACGGGACAGTGCTTTTTCCTGCGTAGTTCGGTTTGGTTCAAAGATTGGCAACGTGTGTGGCAGTGGTGCGCTCCCATGGCTCGCGGTGCTGTGCTTCCAAGTTACTAGAGCACAACTAAAAAATCGTTTAAATTTTTTGAAAAATTTGGGTTGATTGATACTGTGTATATCTAGCGTGTCACAAAATTTCAATCACAAATTCCATTCACACATTGAGATTAAAAAAGTCATGTTTGAATAGTAGCCAAAATACTATTGACCGGAGATGCTGTTATTTGTAGCAGAATTTCTCCTTTTTACTTTTTGATGTGTATATCGAAATTGAACTTAAAATTTGTGATATGGTAGATGTATATCGTGTTCGTCCACTCACATTATTCCAAAAATATTGACAACTTTTGGTTTATGCTCTCATAGCTTACGAGCACAGGAGTACCAGATATATTCTCTGGTAGAGAGTGGTGTGGAATTTGCTTTAACAATTGTTTTAGAGTTGGAGGTTGCTGTGGATTTGGTGACAAACGATTTGGCTGAGTCCATGGTCTGATGAATATGAAAAAAAAGGAGAGATGCTACGTTGGAAACACTTTTTTGATTCAGGTTTGGGTTGATGTTAGATGAGATGTGTTGCTTTGGGTTCACTTTTTTGAGATCCTTTGATGGAAAATGTTGAGGTCATGAACTAGTTTTGTGAAGCTTTACCATGAAAAAGTAGATGAGATGAGGGATTTTTTTTCTTGTTCTGTTTTTGTGCAATTTGTCAGCACGGTTCCATGATGTCCCTAAATTCCCTTTTCATTTATTTATCCTAGCATTGGGCATAATTATTGTGTTCAAACATCATTGTGTCTTACTTCTGTACAAATAGCTCTTAACATTTGGTAGATATGCAGGTAATCTCATTATGAGTTCTGATTCGGTGCTTGTTAAGTAGAAGGCAGAAAAATGTGAAGACTGATGTGAAACATGTGTGAATCACATATAAAAATTATATAAATTGTGAGAAACATTATTGAAACACGATGAACTCCAATGAAACTGATATGAACTATGTGTGAATCACATATGGAAATTATATGAATTGTGAGAAACATTACTGAAACACGACAAACTCCGATAAAACTGATGTGAAATATGTGTGAATCACGTATGGAAATTATATGAATTGTGTGAAACATTACTGAAACACGATGATACGACAAAATTTTGTTCTAAATGTATTGAAATAGTTACATTAGAATGAAACACGCCGAGACATGCGTGAAATCATATAACAAACCAGAACCGAAGTGAAATCCATATAAAATATGATGAAACCTATGAAACACTACAAAGTATGGTGAAAATCACTAAAAATTCCATAAGAATTTACAAAACATTAGTCAAACATAATCAAGCATGTACGGATCACATGTGAACTACAGAAACTAAATATAACAAATATTTCATGAGCATAATTGTTCTCTATTTTCTAAATTTTGAATTGTTTCATGTTGGTTTCATCGAGTTTCAAATAAAAAAATATCTTTAGATAATATATCCAATATTGATGTCACTGAAAATCTCCTCACAACAAACACAACACCTCAAACATATCTTAAATTAGACTTTTGGTTCAAAAGATTTTAGTCATTTAAAATTTTTGCATGAAAAATTAAATGTCCGACTTGGAGTGAAGAGAGAGAATCTAAAGGAAGGTAGTAGCACATGCACGTGGTGGTTGTATGGAGAGAAAATTTAGATGGAGGGTGGCGGAACATGCACACCAACTCTCACTTTTATATGGGTTCCTCAAACATATGATCAACTAATCATTGTGTATAGTTAGGACTGTGTACTGATTTTAACTCTTATTTAAAGATGAGAGGACATAAAGCATTGACATAATATATTCATATGGTGGAAGAAATTATAACACAATTATTGCATTAGATGGAAAATATTACATAAATCCCTAATACTAAATTAAACGATTCAAACATGCATGACACGTGTCTTTGTATGGTAAAAAGTCCGCGTCTACTTAGGCTGCTTCAGCTGCCGTATGCTCACTGCTCGCTCGAACACCTGACATTTAAAGTTTCCCGGTCTCTACTCTATAGATGTTTGAAACTTAGCAAATCCCTATGCTCCAAATGGATCGAGGGCTTGTTTGGTTCGTATGCTCGCGAGCCTGAAAGCCCCCAAGAATGCTCGCCACCTTACCCTTTTCCCCTCGTGAGAGCAACATGATTTGTATTGCGTTGGATTTCTCTCGGTGTTGCCGTGTTGGGGGCAAGGACACGCCAGGACGCCTGAGGCGTCCAGATATGTGCGAAGCAGCAAAGAAGTGGCGAACTACCCATGCAAGGAATTATCAGCGAGGAACAGCAACCAATCAAACTCTTGAGCCTTGTCACTGCCTCACACGCAAAGCAACGCTACTTGGTGCTCATGCCCTAGGGATGTCAACTTATTATCAACCAGGGCATACCCCCCTAGAAAAATTGGTGGATCAGACTAAAATCTCAAAGAATTCGATTCTCGAACCCCCAACTTGCTACTGCGAAAAGGCCTGGTGCGTTTTAATTTTGATATATTTCCAAATTGAAGGTAAACTTTATCGGCATAAGTTAGTGATTAAAATACTATAATTATAGGAGCTGGATATGGCTGGGTTAGGTCAGAGCATCTCATGTTGGTGCTGGGACAATTTGGAGATCTATCGTCCACGACTAAAGCTATGTTTGGGACGTAGAAATTTTCCTTATCATACAATTTTTCTATAACAACCATGTGACTTTACCGAATAAACTGAAACTAACATGGATACGAAGACATTTGATAAAAATAAAGGTTATATCAAGGTCCTCTGAAGTTGTCATCTCTAGCTTCATACTTTTTCATCTCGGCATTCCTCCAAAACTTCGGTGAAGAAAAAAAGAACATCAAACGTGCACAACTTTAACAAATCTTAAAAGTTTCGGACAACCGTATGAGTCACACACCTTAAAAGATAGGAACCTAAGATCACTGGTAAGGGGTGTACTCCTTGTAAGACAGATTGTTGAACCACTGCTTCATTTATCGAACAACTAGGAAAGAAAATTAAGAGCACAAAAAAATGAAACACGAGGACAAAGAATCAAAACAAACTCACAATTGAACTATGTCATATATGAATTCTGCCCAAACGGGCCTAAAGAGAGCTGCAAAATCCAGGGGCATTCCTGTCAAACGGCGAGAGCATCCCGCAACAGAGACGCCGGTGCAAATAGCGACACACTATATTCCCCTCCCGTTGCGTTCCGCTCCGTTCCGCTCCATTCCTAAATTCCGCGGAGCGCAAGGCAAAGCCAGCACACGCACCACCTGCTCCTCCTCTCAAGCCTTCGTCTGGAGACCCCAACCCTAGCGCGGATTCGAAGGAGGCGGCGGCAGCGGCGGCGACCGGAGCGGATATGGTGTTCTTCGCGCTGCTCGTCGGGGCGGAGCTCGACGGCCTCACCAACCTGCAGCCCAGCGGCGGCTGCGACGACCCCAGCTTCCCCTACTACTTCAAGGTTCGGTTTGTTGATTCTGCCGTCTCTCTGATCGCTTCCTTCCTCTCCATCTCTTGATTCGGATTATGCTGATTGGTTGTGCTTATCTGTGGCGGGTCGATCGCAGCTGCGGTGTGAGAATTGCGGGGAGACGAGCGCCAAGACCACCTGCGTCTCCCTCGACGAGGTCGTCGACCTGCCCAGCGGCCACGGCACCGCCAACCTCGTCCAGAAGGTGACAGCTGATGCCATCGCGTGCTTCTCCTATGTGGCTTTAGCTTTCTGTGTGTGGAAAATATCATGTCCGGCAGTGTTTGTGTGGTTGATGAGACTAGAAGTGCGTGTTTGAGCGTTGGTAGGATCGATGGGCTTGTTCTTGCGTTCTTTGTGCTGTTTGCAGGAACTAACAGGGTTGAGATTCCCGTGTGGGATTTGATAGAGTGTTGTTTGAGGGGTTTGCACAAACTAGCAGGGTTTAGATTTCCGTGTGGGATTTGGTAGTCTTGTTTGTTTGCATCGTTTAATGTGAGATGTGATGAAGGGTTTTTGGTTTCCTTTGTTAAAATGGGGATTAGATTGTGTGGTGCAGGGTCATATTTGTGTTGAAAGTTTAGAACAGAGGCGTGTTATCTTCTATGATTTGTTTGCATGGTAAGGAATCTTGTTACCGTGTGAACTTGATTAAGCCCTTGTAAATCTATGCTATTGCCCTATTGGGTGGTAATATATGTGTTTTTCATGTGATTTGGTAAGTGAAGACCAGACAATTCTAGTTTCAGCATTAAATTTTCTCGGGAGCACTTTATTCATTGATAATTTCTGCTCGAGTTGTTTATATCTGTTTTGTTTGCATGTTCATGTAAAAATAGTTAAAATTGTGTTAGGAGGTCTTGATTGGCGCTGTCATGTGGGGATCTCCGTATCAGAGGAGGTGCGTGCATCCAGACCTCCAGCTGACCCAGACTCACCCAGGGACTCCCTAGTCCTAGTTGGTTTCAGCATGTCCTTGTTCCAGTCTGTTTTGGGCTGTCCGTGTCCTAGATGGCTTCAACCTGAGTCTGTGTCCTAGATGCTCTTTTAGTAGTTGCAGTGTTCAGTTTAGGGAAGAGTCATAGTCCTTCTATGTTTCGAGTCACCTGTGTAAGGCGAACCTCTATATAATGGGGCAGCCACGTTTGTTATCAAGCAAGCAAAGAAGTCTAATTCCCAATCTATATTTCTCTGTTTCTGCCTAACTGAATTCCGGTGACCTTCCCCTTGTGCCACTGGCTCCGCCAAGAGGGTGCCACAAGGGTCCTGGTCTGCGGCCTTCTACCTATCACAATTATTGTCTTCGCTCAATCTGTGCTGTGACAGACGCAGATACCATGTGGATGTTTTGATAGCATTTTAACAAAAAGGGTGCCAGTCATTAGATGAAAATTCCTAGGTGAATTGATGCCATGAAGCTATCATTTTGACTTATTCCGTGGCTGATCGTTTACATTTATTTGTTAAGTTAGGAGGAACATTGACTCCATCATGTAACTCTTGTTATTGAGTAGCCTGCAGTGATGCTTGTGTTGCCAGATTTTTTGTTATGTCTGCATAAGTTCTGCTACTCCCTGTGTTGGAATGATGAGTACTGAACCTTGGGTGTTCTTGCATTTTTTGGGGGGGTTTCAAGCTGGAAGAATTTTATTTCAACAGCACAGACAAAATATTTTTCTTATTGACAGCATTATCCTGCATACAACTCTCAACTCTTAGTTGCTATGTCTAAATGAGGCTGGCATAGATAGTGTTACTTGATTTCTGGGTTACTAATATATGTTTTTCCTTTTCTGTTTGTTATGGACCTTCACTGAACCAGTTATTTAGTGGATAGACATAGGTCTCTCCCCTTTGGCTAAAAATTGTTCGAGAATGAATTTGTGATCATTGGCAGATTGGTGAACTTGTCTTAGACATAACTTTTGCTACAATAATGTTTTACAAATGAGGTCCTTCTCTACTTTGAAATGTTTTGTTTTAGCTTTTGTTTTGTATATCCTGCACTTAAGATTTTGAGATACAGAAATTCCGGTGGAATATTGTATGCCCATAGGATGCAAGGTAGCTTCGCCACTGCCTGCTGCTCATGACGGGACCTGTGCCTCAGTTTCTGTACTACGTTTTGTTGCCATTTTGATTTATTTTTTGCATCTGAGTTGTTGAGCCTTCTTTACACGCTTCATGCAGTTAATTTTGTGATTATTTGTGTTTCTGTACTATTATGTTCCTTCTCACTAGAAAATCAGTTCTGAAGATCTATCAAAATGCAACAAAATAAATTCATAAATATTTTCTATCTATGCTTATCCCTCTGATATTTCAGATTGGTGCTATGTCTTCTTATTTATATGTTATGTCTTGCATATATGTGTCATGATAGATAGATCATGTTTATACTGAGACGGAGGCAGCTCGTGTTTGGCCACAAAAAGAATAACTACAAGCATAATGTCCTGTTCATCCATCTTCTTTGAGCGATAGTTGTTCCCATACCCTTCCAAACTAGTATGTGCGAAAATAGTTCAACAACATTGCTCTGATTCCCCTTTAAATGATTAGTCCTTTCCTGTGTGCATTCTGTTTTTCCAAACGTGAGTTATTCTTATCATGCGCTCCTGCTGCTTTTTTTTTCATGTTGTAATAGAGGAAAACCTTGTATGCTTGCACGATCGGTTTTCCCCCTCCTTCTGTTCGTTAATATGTATTGCCATAACTGTTTTAGAAGGACCCTTTTGTATCTAAGACTAAAGGACAATGAGCTTTGCCAAATATAAAGGATCTCATACTGTTATTATTCAATGATCAGATGCAAACAGCTAGGTACAACACTCTTTTCTCGGTATCATTACACCTGCACCTTGCTAGAGCAGTACTTATGTTGCACACATCAATGTGGCAAGATCTCATAACTCTGTTGCGCATTTGTTTCCTTGGAAGCGTAAGCATTTCTTATTTTGCACTTTGAGAGGCTTCATGGGGTCCATAAATTTTCTTTTCAAAACAATTCTTCTATTGCAAACCACTTTATGATTTGCTTAATTAAAGAAATATGTTTCAATGTCTGATGCAAGCTAATTTTGCTGAGTGGCTTTTCAAAGGCTCCTTGTCTGTGTTTTCCCTTGATCTTTCTCATGAAGGTCTAGACGAGCAAAAAACTTGTTGCAGTAGATACTTCATGATATGCTTAGATGTCATAATTTTTGTTGTTCACGTATTTAACTATTTGTATCATGTTTTGGTTTTCTTGCAGTGCAAATTCTGTGGAAGGGAGGGATCAATTGTGATGATTCCTGGGCAGGGAACACCATTGACTTCTGAGCTGAGCCAGAAAGGAGAGAAAGCTTGTTTGATGGTCTTTGAATGCAGAGGCTGTGAACCTATTGACTTTGCTTTTGGTAATGGCTGGAAGGCTGAATCTGTAAGTATTTATTGGTCTTTCATCACAAGTATTAACAGTCTATACAGTTTACTGTTGTTTTCAGTTTTTTATTTTTATTTTAGTGCTGGATTTGTTTGCAAACAGCTTACATATATGATATACCGAACCAATCTTTTAGGCTTATCATTAACGAGTAATTAATCTTGTCCAGGCAATTCATATGCTGGAACTGTGCTCTATCTGCTTCATTCTGTCCTATGCGAGTTTGACTTGTTGTTTTCACAGTTGTGTACTTTTTGCTTAATTCAAGATTGCTTCTATATATTTTCTAATGTTTTTGTATCATTTTTTTATTCTTATGTTTTAATATTATGTGTTACATTAAAATGATATCTTTTGTTGCATTGCTTCTAAAGATACAGATATTCCTTGTAGTTTGCACATTCATTGCCTGTCTTTTATCTTTCCAAAATGAATTCTGCATGTTCTTCGGGAGCCATTTCAAAATGTGTGTCTTCATCCTATGTAGTATATTAGAAAGGATAAATAAATTCGTCAATGCTCTCCCCAAAGTGAAAGGCACAACTTATAATCAAATACAGAGCTTGATTTGCAGCTACCGAATACTCCACTACCTTTTGTACTGTGTACATGCGAATTTAGTTTAGAAAAGAGCACAACGTATCCGTGCCTCACTGTTGCAGCGTGCCTGTTATGGTTTATTGTGTTCTAACAATTGCCCTCCTTTTTAAGGTACATGGGACACCATTTGACATCGATCTTTCTGAAGGAGAGTTTGATGAGTACGACGAGAAGGGGGAGTGCCCTGTATCTCTATCCAAACTGCAGTCAACATTCAAAGTGGTAAAAAAAACACTCATTTCCTATGTTAGGAGGCATGGTATAATTCATAGTTAAGATCATAGTTGCCACTGTATCGAACAGTTCTTGACGTATTTGTACATGATTACAGGTGAAGAAGCAGGGATGGCATGGGAAGACTAGATATGTCTAGATCCAGTCTTTTGAGATCTTTAAACATTGGAGTCAGAGATGTATAAAGGGTATTTAGAAAATGAAACCTCGCTGTTGATCTCGTATCTCGAACTAAGCTCGTGCCTTTTGTTGATTCGGTGGGTATGCCATGATGAATTTGGTTGAGCTTCCAGGGATATGGCCACCTGATAGGAACAATAGAATATTTTGCCTATCAGTGGTATTAACCTGGATCACTTTGCCATTGTTCACTGTTGTTCGTCCTGACTGTCCGAGCTGGTCTTTGATCTTCTGCAGCTCTACCTTATCGATCATAATATTTTGTGCTTGAAGTTTCCTTCCATCTTTGTTTGACTTTTGATGCTCTCATTCATATGGGTCCGAAGCGGCAGGATAAGAATGTGTAGTGTCAAAATCTTTTCAGATGCATGTGTAGACGTGTAGTCATGCGTTGCTGTGCTCACAGTAACAGGACTAAGGGAGTCCTGTGCATCGCCCGTTGCCCGCACGTAGTTCGAGTGTTCGACCCACCAATCACGGGGCTCAATCCATTTTATCTTCTCCACACGACCCCGTCGGCCTGCCTCTTTGCCCCGCCGCTTCTCTTTTCCGTTCTGTAGTATTTGATGTCGTGGCGTGCTAGCGTGAAATTCGGCCAGAAAAAGGTCCTAAGAGCATCTCTTGCCTTTCCCCTATCCTTTAATCCTCTAAATTTCCCCTTATCCTTTAATCCCTAATATATAAGGCACTAAACTTTTGGCGCACCTAGCCCTTCCCCTAAAACTTAATCCCCTGCTGTTTTTTTCTAAACATTTGCATACAAACTTCATTTGAACATATATTTTCACAATATATTAATTCGAAACTTGAGATTTCAAATACACACAATTCCATGATCAATTTGAGACCGTAAATGAAAAAAACAGAGAAAAAGGAAAATTTTTTTACCATTCGGGCAATTGGCCGAACACCTTGCGTGTGGAGGAGGTCCGAGCCGCGGCGGCCGGCGATGGAGCTCCGGCGACAACCGGGCACACGCGGAGGAGGTAGGCGAGGCTCCTAGTAGCCCGCAGCACCGATTCCCGGGGTCGCCGGCAACAAACGCGAGCTGGAGGAAGCGGCGACGAGCTCGGCGATGGTGGCGGTGAACTCGGCCAATTCCGGTGCCGGTGGCCGGCGTGGGCTTGCGCGCGGGTAGCCTACGGCATCACGGTGCTCCAGCGGTTCCGTTCCCGGCGAAATCGGGGCTCGGCGGCGACGACGAAAGTCGCGTTTTCCGGCGGATTCCGGCGCTGGCGAGGGAGGAGACGGTGGGGGGGAGGGAGGCGGGGCTGCGGGGGGCCGGGACGGACCGATGGGAGCGCCGGGGGGTCGCCGGCGGCGACGCGAGTGGCGGCGGCGCGAGTCGGGTCGGGGCCGAGAGACACGAGTGAGGGAGAGTCAAATTTGGGGAGAGTTGCTCTTTTCAAAGCAAATTTAGTTTAGAGATGTAAGTTTTGATGGATGAGAAGCTATATTTTTGAGGGATTAAAGGTATAGGAAAAGGGCTAGGTGGGTGTTAATTCTCTAAATGAAATTTTTTTAGGGGATTAAAGATTTTTAGGAGAAATGCTAGAGATGCTCTAGTTAAACAGGATGATTTGCCGCAATGAGCCCTGATACGGGCTGGTTTCATATATATAAGTACGTGAGTACAGGATAGGTACAAGGGAGGGTGCGATCGCTACGGATACGCCCCAGATCTCTGCCATAGTTGCTATACATGGCGTGGCGTACAAGTTTAGGATTCTAACTATAATTAGCTAGATGCTACCGAATCAATCACACGGTTAACTACCATGTTTACATTCCCCCTCAATCGAACCGTCGATGGCAAGGTTCAGATTGTATCGGAGTCGGGCTAGCATTTGTCGCGTCAGCGGCTTGGTGAACGCATCGGCCACCTAGTCCTCTGATGTTATAAACCGGACTTCTAGAGCACCTAGAGCAACTTTCTCCCTGACAAAGTGAAAGTCCACTTCGATGTGCTTTGTCCGTGCATGGAAGACCGGATTTGCTGTTAGGTACGTAGCTCCAAGATTATCACACCACAACACCGGTGGACGTGGCTGAGGCACTCCAAGTTCTCGCAATAGAGACTGGATCCATGTTACTTCGGCTGTGCCATTTGCCAATGCCTTGTACTCAGCTTCAGTGCTTGAGCGGGACACGGTGGGCTGTTTGCGAGAGCTCCATGAGATCAAGTTAGGACCGAAGAAAACTGCGAAACCGCCAGTCGACCGTCGATCATCAGCACACCCTACCCAATCTGCATCTGTAAATACACTGAGGAGCATGGACTTGGCTTTTTGAAAGCTCAAGCCTGTAGACACGGTACCCTTAATATACCTCAAAATGCGCTTCACTGCCTCCCAGTGCACATCAGTTGGCTTAGATAAGAATTGGCACACCTTATTTACTGCAAAGGAAATATTTGGCCGGGTGAGAGTGAGATACTGAAGTCCTCCCACCACACTACGATATCGGAACGCATCATCCTCACCGAGGGGCTGTCCACAGTCACTAGCAAGTTTATCAGTGGCAGACATTGGTGTTGAGACAGCCTTACAATCCTCCATATGAGCACGGTGAAGAAGATCAAGTGCATACTTGCGCTACAACAAACTCATTCCCCCTGGATTGTAGGCGACCTCAATACCAAGGAAGTACTCCAGCCGTCCAAGACCTTTGAGAGGAAACGAACCAGACAAGGCGTGCAACAGACGATCAACAGCTTGAGGAGAAGATCCCGCGATGATAATATCATCCACATACACCAACATATAGATGGTGACGCCATCATGCCGAAAAACAAACAAAGAAGTATCGGCGGCGGACGACTGAAAACCAAGTTGGTGGAGTTTGTCATTGAGGCGAGAATACCAGGCTCGTGGCGACTGCTTTAGCCCATACAAAGCTTTCTGAAGCTTACAAACATGATTGGGGTAGCGGGGATCTACAAAACCAGGAGGCTGCTGCATATAGACTTCTTCATCCAGAAATCCATGGAGGAAGGCATTGCTGACATCAGCCTGACGGAGGTGCCAACCGTGAGCGATAGCTAAGGCCAAAACAAGCCGGACCGTCGCCGGTTTCACCACTGGACTGAAGGTGTCAAGATAATCAATCCCGTGCTGCTGAGTAAATCCACGAGCGACCAACCGTGCTTTATATTTATCAATGGAGCCGTCAGGGCGCTGCTTCAACTTAAAAATCCACTTAGAGCCAACAATGTTCGTGCCAGCCGGACGGGGCACAAGCCTCCAGGTGTGGTTGCGGAGAAGAGCAGCATGTTCAGATTCCATGGCGGCACGCCAAGCTGGATCGTCCAAAGCCACACGGTAAGAGGCCGGTTCGACCAGGAAGGCTCGTCGGTGGCGACGGTAGGGATCATAGCGGACGGTGCCGTCCGTGAGCTTGCGCTCCTGCCGGATGTTGTTCTTCAGGCGAGTGCACATGGGGTGCTGGATCGGTGCAGGAGGAGTAGCAACAGGCGGCGTCACGGCTGGTGCCGAGGCAGAGACCGACGCGTCCGGCGCGACGGGTGACGCGGGAGAGGCCAAAGCCGGGGAAGCCGCATCGGACCCACGGGGCCCAGCAGACGGCGGCTCAGACGCAGGGGATGGAGTGCCATGGGCAGCCGGAGTCGCCCGTGACTCTTCACAGGTCGTGCTGGGGGGCGCCTCGTCGTGGACCAGAGCAGGCCGAGATGCAGCTGGAGCGGTGGGCCAGGCCGGTCCAGGGGCAGCCGACGCATCACGAGGCGTATGAGCCAATGGCCGAATGCATGAGCTAGGCGCGTCAACCACAGCTGAAGGTGCACGAGCAGAACCTGCATCACAGAGAGGCACAAGCAAAGACAGATCATAATTTCTCGCATGGTCAATCGTGACGTCTGGCTCCGATGATGGAAAGTTAGCCCGGGTTGGATGTGGAGTAGGCGTGGTTGAGACGGCCACAGGACCGGCAAAAGGGAACACATTTTCATCAAACACGACATCACGAGAAATATAAAATCGTCCCGAGCTGCGATCTAAACACTTGTAGTCTTTATGCATGGGACTATAGCCGAGAAAAACGCAAGATTTGGAGCGGAATTCTAATTTTCGGGAATTATATTTACGAAGACTAGGCCAACACGCACACCCAAAAGTGCGCAGGAAAGAATAGTCAGGTGTAATATGCAAGAGGCGAGTGATCGGTGTGGAATTTTGAAGAACACGGCTAGGCATGCGATTAATAAGGTAACATGCAGTGAGAAATGCCTCATCCCAAAAACGAACGGGAAGGGATGATTGAGCAAGAAGGGCAAGACCTGTCTCGATGATATGACGGTGTTTGCGTTCAGCGATGCCATTCTGCTGAGAGGTGTGTGGGCATGACACACGATGAGATATACCGATCTTCTGGAAATACCGATGGAGCTTGTGATACTCGCCACCCCAGTCTGACTGGACGACCCGGATTTTGGTGTTGAGAAGACGCTCGACATGAGTTTGGAAAGTGTAGAAGACCTGCTCAACATCAGACTTATGCTTAAGCAAATAAATCCAGGTGTAACGACTATAGTCATCCAAAAAACTGACATAATATTTAAAACCTCCCACAGATGGCTTAGATAAGAATTGGCACACCTTATTTACTGCAAAGGAAATATCTGGCCGGGTGAGAGTGAGATACTGAAGTCCTCCCACCACACTACGATATCGAAGCGCAGGTCCCCACACATCAGAATGAATAAGCTCTAAAGGAGCGGTTGTTACATGAGACAAAAGTTTATAAGGAAGCTGATGAATCTTAGCACGCTGACACGCATGCATCACACACTGAGGACTCATGACTCGAAGTACTAGTGATTTTATTTGACCTAAGCATAGACTCAACAATAGTAGAGGCAGGATGACCGAGACGGCAATGCCACTGATCGTACGACACCCGAACTCCGGTGGAAGTGACATGGCGAGTCGGCCTGGATGAAGGGTGCCCAAACGGCACCGGATAGAGTCCCCCCCTTACTTCTACCGTGTAGAAGAATTTTCTTCGTGACCTTGTCCTTGACACAGAAAAAATCAGGATGAATTTCAATAAAAATAGGATTATCAGAAACTAACTTGTGAGCGGAAAGCAGGTGTTTACTGATATGTGGAACACGAAGAATATTTCTCAGGGCTAAGGATCTATCGGAGCTAGAAATCGCAGAGTGACCAATATGAGAAATTCGCAAACCTGCTCCGTTGGCCACCTGGACTTGGTCCTTGCCGTGATACCTGTCGTGAATGGTGAGACGATCCAGATCGCTCGTCAAATGGTCCGTGGCACCGGTGTCAAGGTACCAATTTGGGTCGATGGTGTACCCTTCAGTCGATGCAGAATTGCCGGAGCGGTAGTCGTCGGGCTGGTACGCATGATTAAATCGGTTGCGACAGCGCAAAGCGCCATGCCCAACCTTGCCACACACTTGGCATTTTATTCCATTGGGGCGTCCACCACGACCATGGCCTCGCCCCTGGCCGCCGCTGTTGCCGCGCTGGTTGCCTCCTCCTTTCCCGTATTGACGACTGCCACCGTCGCCACCTTGGTGTCTGCCCTGATTTCCGCTCCCGCTGCCACTGCCTTGGCTACGCGCAGCGTTGTTGGCCGAAGAAGTGAACTCCGGTCCGGTGCCAGGTACGTCCGCCCTGCCCTCGTAGCTGAGCATGTGGGAGTAGAGCTCGCTGAGGGTAATGGGCGTGCGATTGTTGAGGATGGTCAGCGCTGTCACCAGCGCGTTGTACTCTGGGCCAAGACCCGCGAGCATGTAACCAGTCACCTCGTCGTCGGACAGGGGCTGCCCGATGTTGGCCATGGTGTCGGCGAGGCTGGTCACCTTGTGGTAGTATTCTGCCACCGGCATCTGCTCCTTCATGTTGGAGAGTTGGCAGCGGATTTGGATGGCGTTGCCCCGATTCTGCGCCGAGAACATCTCGTGGAGCACAGACCAGACTGCGGCCAAGGTCTCCTTGCGGATCACCTGGCCGAGGACATCCTCTAGCATGGAGGAGAGCAGCCCGCCGAGGATGGTTTGATCTTGCAGGAACCACCGGTGATAGGCGGGGTTGGGGACGCGTCGGGCGGCGTCGCCGGTTCCCTCCGTGAGCATGGAGGGCGGTGCGGCGATGGTACCATCAAGGTACCCGAAGAGCTGAAGACCCCTCAGGATCGGGACGACCTGCGCTTTCCAGAGAAGAAAATTCGTGCGCGAGAGTTTGATCGTAATCCCGGCGCTGAACGACGGCAAGGCCATCGCCGAAGAACTCGACGTCGAGATCAAGGCGCTAGCAGTGCCTGAGTTGAGATCGGACGAGGTGGTCATTGTGGGCGAGGATCTTGGCTCTGATACCAAGTTAAACAGGATGATTTGCCGCAATGAGCCCTGATACGGGCTGGTTTCATATATATAAGTACGTGAGTACAGGATAGGTACAAGGGAGGGTGCGATCGCTACGGATACGCCCCAGATCTCTGCCATAGTTGCTATACATGGCGTGGCGTACAAGTTTAGGATTCTAACTATAATTAGCTAGATGCTACCGAATCAATCACACGGTTAACTACCATGTTTACAGCTCTAATATGTCAACCTTGCGGGCACACTGAAGAAACGAGAAAAGTAGCTTGCCAGAAGCTGTCCATTTAGTTCGCAAAACTCTGCCCTGTCGTCTGCACCTTGTATTCACAGTTTGCATTGTTCGAGTGGTGAAACTATCCTATTCTGCACAGAAGGATGGCGATTTCTAAAAAAAAATTAAAACGAAGAATGGCGATAAGTTTTGTCAAACTTCGCTCTGTTTGCTATATCGTTTCTAAATCACTTGGAGGACAGATTCTTGTTGTGACTCGTGAGCACTGCACATCACATTGGCCTTTTTGCACAATTTTTGTTTGGAAGAATCTTTTGGCGCTTATTAGCCACGCTCATTGCTAAACCTTCCTTCAATTTTTGGGTGCGTGCTAAATCTATACCACAGGGAGGTGATAGCATGGTCGTTAGCGAGGTGTATGTGAGCAGTAAGTTCTGAACTGGTTTCTCGCAATTGATTTCGACTCCGGTTGAGCTACAGCTGGACCCCAAGCTGATGCTAACTAGTCACCATCTTTGGTTGGCGAGAAGCCCGATGGCTGCAAAGCCTCAGCTGCACTCTATGTGTACGTATGTGTGGCCATTCCGGCTGGCAACCTGCTTCATCCTCACTGCAAGCACACCATCTTGGCATGCCCCATCCTGCCCTCCTGCATACTCAAATCTTTTGAGTACGTATGAGCTACAAACTCTTTCCTGACTATGCTGTAGATAAGGTGGAGTCCGGACTCCCAACTTGCAGACGGACATGTACTTACAAACCGAATCAGTAAGTCGAATTTCAAAGGCTAGTACAATCAACATACTCCAATCTTCCTTTCAAGAAAAAAAAACATAGTCCAATCTTGACTACGTAAATGTGTATGCCTTTCAAGAAGCGTCATAATACATGCTGCATGCATTTGTTGATGATAAGCTCGTTTGTCAGATGAAGGCAAACAACTGAAGCAAGGGCCTCTGTCTTGCGACGTTTCCTGGGTGTTTTCAGGGAAAATGACTTCAACTGACGGATGAACGGAAACAGCCGAAGCAAGAACCTAATCCCTTCACAGTGCCTGAGTTTTGATTCTCGTTGTTTCTTGCGCCAATATTGCAGTTAGCAGCAATTGTTGCTCGTGCAGCCGGATTGTTCTCCGTAGGTGAGGTTGAAACAGCTCGAGTTACATTGCGAACTGGGCCTGTGACGACGGGAGGGACAAAAATATTACTTCCGCGATATTTATGTCCTTGTTTCAGCCTCATGCTTGAAATTGACAGTTAAGAGGACCATCACTGATTTCTAAGTCACCATAGATGGATAGGTTAGCATTGATGGCATGATCAGCTTCTTTCGGTCGAAATGGCTGCACCAGAAAATAGAATTTCGACTTGTCAGGGTTACCATATATTTTGGGGGTCTCCGCCAAAACTACAAAAGTTTTTTATGGAATCATCGTTGGTTTGTCCTATTTAAGCTAAATTGTATTTTTTTAAATATTCTTTCCTTTCTGGCATTCAATTAGCCTTCAACATACCTTCTCTCGCCCACCATAAGCTAAAAATTCGAAAGCCTAGAGTCAGAAATTCCTTTACTTTATAGAGTGAGAGGCTTTACGACCTGCCCTTGCAGTTCGATATGATCACCGCGCTAGCTGCCATATACGGCCTGGGTGCGCCTCCGGGGCCCGTCTCCACTGACCCCTTGTTCTATGACCCTGCGAGTTGGCGCCTTGTTGGAGTCTAGCTCCGTTCTGTTCCATTTGGCTGCCTTCTTGTCCTTAATGGCGCACAACTTACAATTGTTGAGTTGGAACATTCGTGGCCTCAATAATGGTGCCCGTCGTGCAAGCATTCGCTCTCTATGTCTCTCCACCGATGCTTCTATCGTGTGTCTGCAGGAAACTAAGATTGAGCAGCTCTCTGCCCGCATTGTGCTTGATACGCTAGGTGCCGAGTTTGATCATTTCATCGCTCGGTCCGCTGACGGCACTCGCGGGGGCATCCTTCTGGCCTGGAAGAGCAGGATTGTGACCATAACCAATCCCATGCTCACCGCTAATGCGATCACAGCTGAGGTGACCTCGCCCCAAGGAAATTGGTGGCTGACTGGAGTATATGGTACTCAGGCTGATGCGGCCAAAATCGAATTTCTGCAAGAGCTTCGTGATCTTCGCGCAACTCGCCCAGGGCCTTGGGTTGTCTGCGGAGATTTCAACCTCATCTACCAAGATGAGGATAAAAGCAATGGGATTCTGAACCGGAGGATGATGGCTAGATTCAGACATTTCATTAACAGTTCCGCTCTTAAAGAGATCCACCTCCACGGGCGCCGTTTTACTTGGTCGAACGAGCGCGAGCACGCGACGTTCGAGAGGCTTGACCGTGTATTCTGCACAACTGGCTGGGAAGAACTCATTGATGACTGCCACCTACGCTGCCTTGCTGCACCGGTGTCCGACCACTGCCCTCTTCTCCTCAATTGCGCTCCTTTGCCAGCCGCACGGAAAAGATTCCACTTCGAACATTTTTGGCTCAAGTTGGATGGTTTCCAAGAGGGGGTTATGACGGCCTGGAACTCGATCCCTGATGACTCGGATCCTTTCAACAGGCTACTACTCCGGCTGTAAGCCACTGCACGCCACCTCACTAGCCGGAGGGACAAGTCTACAAGCAACATCCGCTTGCGGCTCACTATGGCGCGCGAATTGATTATGCGCCTGGACAAGGCACATGAGAACCGCGCCCTCGAACCCCACGAGCTCTGGTTTCGGAATCGGCTTAAGCAGGCTTACCTTGGCCTCGCCTCTCTCGAGCGTACCATCTTCAGGCAGCGTGCCCGCCTCGCTTGGCTCAGCGACGGCGACGCCAGCACTGCCTTCTTCCACCGGCAAGCTTCCTTCCGCCGACAGAAGAATTGGATCTACAGCATCAATGTTGGCGACCATACTGCTTTTGATCCCACAGAGATGGCCAAGGCGGCCTTCCAGCACTTTGACGCTCTCTTGGGTACGTCTGACCACCGTGATGTGGCTCTAGATCTCACCCAATTGATTGAGCCGGTGCAAGGTCTGGAGGAGCTTGATGCTCCCTTCGGAGAGGAGGAGATTTGGCGCGCCATCAAACGGCTTCCAATGAACAAAGCCCCCGGGCTGATGGATTTTCCGGCGAATTCCTTCCAGCCTGCTGGACCACCGTGAAAACTGACTTTGTCGCCGTGTTCTAGCAACTGTATGAGATGCGCGGCCAAGGTTTCCACCACCTGAATGAAGCCATTATCACACTCTTGCCGAAACGGCCTGACGCGGCTGAGCTCGGAGATTAGAGACTAATTAGTCTCATTCACCTTGTCGCCAAGGTGTTTGTGAAGACCTTGTTCCTCCGTCTCGCCCCAAAATTGCCAACCCTCGTCAGCCCCTACCAGAGCGCCTTCATCTCCAGTCGATGCCTACACGACAGCTTCATCCTTGTGTGTCAAACCACGCGGGCGCTGCATCATCTCAAACAACCAAGGCTGCTTCTGAAGAAGGACTTGGCTCGTGCCTTTGATTCCGTCTCTTGGCCCTTCTTCTTTGAAGTGCTCCGACGTTTCGGGTTTGGTGAGCGTTGGATCAATTGGCTGGCGATCCTTTTCTGCTCGGCTAGTTCCAAAGTGATGATCAACAGAGAGCAAGGCCCTCCGGTTTGGCATCGCCAGGGCCTGCGCCAGGGGGACCCTCTCTCTCCCATGGTGTTTGACCTCATTGTCGACGTCCTGAGCAGATTGGTGAAGCTTGCGCACCGGCAAGGTGTGTTGCAACAACTACACCCACACCGTGAAATCAAGGTTGTCTCCCTTTATTCCGACGATGTCATGCTCTTCTGTCATCCGACTGAGCACGACGCACTACCTTAGCTAACAGCATCACTGACGGGCGAAAAACGGTAATCGCTGACGGGTCCCAGGCCCGTTAGTAAGCTCCTGTCAGTGGAAGTTCCACTTTCACTGACGGGCGTAGGGCCCGTCAGGAGATACAAAAATTTCACTGACGGGCCGGATTTCCCCGTCAGAGGCAGGTATCACCACTGACGGACGGGCCGGATTTCCCCGTCAGAGGCAGGTATCACCACTGACGGGCCTCTGGTGATGGCCCGTCAGTGGTTTCTACTTCCACTGACAGGTACGTGTTTCCCTGCCCGTCAGTAGTTATCTTTCAGGGATTAAAAAAAATAAATTTTGGAAAATAATACATTCATTTCACATTACAGCCACCATTACAAAAATTCCAACCATCACTGAAATGCGTCGATAACACCAATGCATCCCTTCAACACCACTAATACCAACTCCTATATCAGCTTCCTGAAGCATGGCAACATCATTTGCCACATCACCAATTGCTAATGTAACTTTATGTGAATGTTTAACAAGTCTTGTAACCTGCAATTTTTCCACCATCTTAACTTACATGTATGTTTTCAGAAACAACACTAGGAGAATTACATAGAAAAGAGAAATATGAACTTCATAAAAGCAAAACACTGACCAATGCCTTCTACTTCGGTGAAGATCGACAGCATATGACTGATGCACACTTGACAGCAAGATCCAAGAACTTAAACTTGACAACATCTTCCAAAGCATAAGTTAACGATTTACCATCAATGATCAGTGCAAAAGATTTCGTGCTGGACTGAGTTAAGGTTGGAATTTGTTTGATTCCATCCTCTATCTGATCCAAGACACTTTGCTTTGATGCCTGAATAGCCAATACAGAGAAAAATAATTATCGCATGTTCGAACATCTAGGTGAATGCATGTTTTCTTAAACTCTTTTCTTTTTAAACATTTGGGAGCTATTGTTGCAAATATAGTCACTCTAAAATTACAAAAGCATGTGCAATATTTCAGTAACAAAGGTAATTCAATCATTTATTCACCTTGGCAATGGATTGTTTGTCTCCAGTTTTCTCCAATGCAATGATTTCAGGTTCTTCCAGGATGATGATTATCTGCGTCATTCCTTGTCTAAGCAGGCTACATGCAAAGCTGAAGATGAAGAAGCACATAATCAGAAACAGAAATAGCCAGGTTGTACCTCTTTTAGAAATAGCCAGGTTGAACTAAAATATTGATAGCCGTCTCCATTTTGTCACCTGTCAGCACCCATATCTTAATTCCTACTTGTGCAAGCTTGTCAATGCATTCTGGTACCTGAATACAAACGCACATGTGCACCAATGAACAAGAACTATTTAATATTTATTAGAATGCATTTGAACAAAATCAAAATGGACCAGAAAAGATAGCCTGTTCACAAAAAGCAATATATAGCAATATGTTCTTATCGAGTAGAAACCACACAAATTGAGCAGACTAAGAATCAAGCTAGTAATCCGTTCTTATCCTTATAACTAGAATAAAAATAAAGAAGATCATCTTAAACTAAGATATTGTCCATATCAGTATCTAAGATATATCCTCAGAATTAACCATCAACACGGGAATAAGCTAAGAGAAACAAGCATAAATCTATTCTTACTGTGATAGAACGAATAGAAAACTTTAAGATGCAAACAGTGTTATTCTGAACACAAATGCTAAAATCAACAGCAGTACTTCTCAGTAAACCCCAATGATCTTTAAGATTTATCACTGTGCACTAAGACTTGTAGGACAAAGGCCTGCATAAAATGGATAATAGAAAAGTAAAAACCATAAGCTATTCAGGAAATAACAAGAAACCCGCCCAAAAGGAGTACAAAAAGGGTACTACCACTCGTAGAATATTTCAGACTAAATATTAAACATTATTTGCACAAGAATAGCTAGCCAGGTAGCAACAAATGCTTACCAGGTAACAGTTTTTTTCCACAGAATAGCTAAATGTTCTAAAATAATCATGCAATGTAAGTAGGTAACTGTAAATTCCTACGGAAGGAGACATAGGGATAGTCATAATATAGCATTTTAACCAGCAACAGCAGCAGCAGACCATACATATGCAATAGAGTGCTTAATAACTACCACATCCCACTGGCTCAAAAAGAAAAAGAAAACAAATACGCATCTATGCCACAGATCCATTCCAGATTCCAGATTCTAGGTATCCTTACTCCAATGTATATAGGTGGGCATTTTGTGAGATCCATTTACCGTAGTATCCTAGATAGCGTTTCTGATAACCAAAATTTTTACAAACAAACATCAATATTTTTGCAATATTTGAATAAACCAACGGCCGTATAGATGCTAGTACGAATCGAAGCCTAGCAAATATCTCACAGATGCCTAACGACTTATCAATTGAAAGACAACAATCACATGCACCGCAGATTGGAGTGCAAACCAGGGGAAAATAAGAACGCTGGAAGCAGATCTGAGAAAGGGAAAAACAAGATACCTCTCTCTACCTTGATTCAACCGAAGATTAGACGCCGGGGAAGGCATGGAAGGTCGGGGAAGGGAGGGAGGGCGTCCGGCTGACGGCGGCACAGCGAGGGAGGCGTGGGTTTGGTGGAGGAGTAGGAGCAGGGGCAGCTGCGGCGTGGAGCGAGGAAGACGGCGACGAACTCCTCCTCCATGAGGAGGTAATCCCGGATCTACCGCCGCAAGGAGGAGGTCGACCCGCCGCCGCTGCCGCTCGGGGATGCCGAATCGTCCTGCTGCCGTGGAGAGGCCGCCGCTGCCATCACAGTAGCCGTCATCGGGACGTGCGGCGGCGCCGTTGCCGGAGGAGGAGAAGGAGAGGGGGGCACGGAGCACGGCGAGGTTCGCGAAGTCGCGCTTGGGGATACTGGAGAGAGAGGAGGGAGGCCGGTTCGGGAGTGCGGCTGGTGTGGGAAACAGGGTTAGGGTTAGTGGGGAGAGGGCGCTTATATAGTTTGGGCCAAAACATCACTGACGGGCCGTAATTTGCTCCTGTCAGTGGTTTGAGCTATAACATCACCGATGGGCCATAATATGAGCCCGTCAGTGGTGTAATACACTCTATTGACGGACAATAATAACGTGCCCGTTAGTGATACCTCCCGTCAGTAGAAATACACAACTACTGACGGGCCATGTTTTTGACCTGTCAGTAATTATTTTTTCTTCTGAATTTGGATCGTTTACTGGAATAATCACTGACGGGTACATGTTAGCCCATCAGTGGTGTACGGTACCACTAACGGGGATTTTCTGCCCGTCAGTGAAGACTGTGCAGGAGAAGTATTTTCTGAGGTAGTGACGTGACGGCGATCAAGGAGATCTTCGCCCTGTTTGGATGCGCCTCGGGTCTGCATGTCAACCCCACAAAGAGCACCGCAACCGGCATTACTTGTGTCGAGGAGGAGCTACTCCTCGCTCAGCGAATCCTGGGATGCCAGCGTGCAGATTTCCCTTTGCGATATCTCGGGATCCCGCTGACCCGAAACAAAATTATGAAAAGGATAAACAACTTCTTTGATTGATTGATTGACAATGTAGGGTGCAGCCCTATCTCTAACATGAAAGCTGTACACTCCTAATATACCCAGAGTTATGATTATAAGTGTCATAAAATGCTTATTTGTCTGTTATCTAAATTCACAATTCAAGTTTTGCGACTTACACTCTGAACTGTTTGATCTAACCATCACAATGTCATACATGAAACGATTTTGTGCACATTGCAGTCCTAAAATATAGGTTATCTATTCAATATGTTCCCCATGTCATGTTCCTCATAAGTTTTTTCCAGTGGGCTGTATATAGTTTTTTGTTACTTTGGTAAGTGGTGATAGTCCTATTCATTCCTTTAGCATTTCCGTATTGGTTGGTTTGTTCTGCAGGTAGTAACAGTTGGAAAGTTTCAAGGCGGTGGAGCCTTCAATGTTATCCCTGATTCTGTTACAATAGGCGGCACCTTCTGAACCTTTTTGAAGGAAAGTTTTAATCAATTGAAGCAGCGAATTGAAGAGGTAACAGCATTACAACTTGGGATTTTTCTGGCCATCCAGTTAGGATTTCTGTACTTGACATTATGTTCTCTTGAAAAGATAAAGAAAAAGGTTGACTTAAATGAGTACTGTTGGTGCTTGACTTCTTGGGTTAAATTTATTATAGCTAAGCTTGCTATCAAGATGGCAAGTCAGGCAGTCACTATATCTGAATCCAAAGATTATGATTTAACAGTACAATTTGCACATTGCATGGACAGCTTTAGAGCAGCTCAGCCTCTGGCCCCATCACCTATGTCAAATTCCCACTACGACTAAGGATGATCTTAAGCAACCTGGTGGATATGAGGATATTGGATAATCGTTGTATTCCCTGATTTTTTTTTATCTTTTCTTTTAATTATTAAAGCTGGACCATTTGGGGTTTGTAGGAATGGAAGCGATGCTTATTTTATCATGAATGGATAAGCTGAGATTCTTTCAAAAAAATGGCTAGCAAGGAGCACGCACTACCGGAATCGGCTCGTATGCCGAGTGCCACAAACACTCGGTGAAGGCCGAACAACACTCGGCAAAGGCTTCACCGAGTGTTACACTCGGCAAACCACAGTCGGCATAAACCCTACCGGCAAAGCGCTCTTTACCGAGTGCTTTTCGTCGCGCACTCGGCAAAGGCCTTTGCCGAGTGTCAAAAGGCTGGTACTCGGCAAATCATTTTAGCATAATTAAAAAAAAAGACGCCGCCTGGTGCCGGCGCCGGCGCGGTTGGGCCGTGGTCGCGGCAGCCTCGCGTGGTTGTGGGCTGGAGCTCGCCGTCCGTGGCTCCGGTCTGCGCCGCCGGGGACGACGGTGCGGTGGCGGAGGCGACGACGGGGCGGTGGAGCACCGCGGATGCCCTGGCCGTGGGTCACGACGTTGGGGACGGGGAGCACCGCGGACGGCAAGACGCGGCCGTCGGAGCTCGACAGGACGACGAGCTCGTCGGAGCCCGGATCTGGCCATGGTCGGGGAGGAGGAGCTCATTGGGGAGGGCGCGGAGGAGGTCCAGCGCTCGGGTCCACGGGCGGCTGGCGACGTGGAGGCAGGGACTGCGGAGGCGCGGCCCGGGCGGAGGCGCGGCTCCCCGGACGGTGTTGGTCCCTCGTGCGACGGCTCCCCGGACGGCGTTGGTCCCTCCCCGGCCCGGGCGGAGGCGCGGCTGAACGGCGTTGGCCCGCGGCGACTAAGTGCGAGGAGAGGCGAGGAGGCGGCACTCGCTGGAGGCGGCGATGTGCGAGGAGGCGAGGAGGAGGAGGCGAGGACGCTGGGGATAAGGGGATGAGAAGGGAAGAGAGAGAGGGAGGGTTCCCTGCCGTTGGATCTGAGACAATTGATCGGCTACGAGGCGCGATCCGTGGGAGTCTGGCGCTGACCAATCAGAACGCAAGAACATCTTTGCCGAGTGTTGCACTCGGCAAACACTCAAGACTTTGCCGAGTGTTACACTCGGCAAACTCTGTTTATATGACTTGCAAAAAAAAATACTTGTATACCCAATACTTTTGTGAAACATTCTCAAATTTTTACCACAGCCTCTAGTGGTCATATCATGACACCGTGCCAAGTTTCGTGTTTTTCTGGCTTCGTTTGAATTTTAATTAAATAACCACCAAGCTCCACGTTGGTGCCCGAGCACAGGCCCCCTGGTGTTTGGCACTTATTTTCTTTTGTGGTATAAGGGCTAAACATAGACTAAAGACCACCAATAAGATTTTCAACCCACTTCTGGCCATAATTTCATGTACCTGCAGTTCAAATTTGAATTATATCCATTAAATGCCTAAAAATGCACTTAATGGCTTAAATATAGCAAATGGACCCCAAAAAATGCCAAATTTTGAAATGATACATGTAATGGTGTATGTTGAGTGTGAAAAAAGTTTCAAGGCCAACGGATGAAGCAGTGGTCGCTTCGCATGCAAACCTGATCTGTTCCTTCTCGAAACCTAGTTTCTTCCTCGGGGATTGTCCGGTTTCTAAGCAGTCTACGTGACAACTTTTGTGAAACCTTCTCAAATTTTTACCACAGCCTCTAGGTGCCATATCATGACACCATGCTAAGTTTCGTGTTTTTCTGACTTCGTTTGTATTTTTTAGAATTATTAAAAAACCAACAAGCGCCATGTTGGTTGCCGAATCTTGGCACCCTGGTGTTTGGCACTCCTCTTTTTTTATTGTATAAGGCCTGAACATATACTAAAGACCACAAATAGGATTTTTAAACCCATTTCTTGCGATTATTTCATGCACCTGCAGTTCAAATTTGAATTATATCCATTAAATGCCTAGAAATGCACTTAATGGCCAGAATATAGCAAACAGACCTGGAAAAATGCCAAATTTTGACATGTTACATGTAATGGTGTATGTGGAGTGCATAAAAAGTTTCAAGGCCAACAGATGAAGCGATCCGACACTTCGCATGTAAACCTGTTGGGTACACTTCACATATAGCAAAAGCAAAGCAAAGAGAAGAAAGAGGAGAAAGAAAAGAAAAGAAAAGAGAAGAAAGAAGGAAAATAAAAGAGAAGAAAGCAAGGCAAAGAAAAGAAAGAAAATAAAATAAAATAAAGAAAAGAACAAAAATGTTTGCCGAGTGCTGCCTATCGGGTACTCGGCAAATAGTTGTGTTTGCCGAGTGTCATACTTTTGCCGAGTGTTTTCTTCTACGCACTCTGCAAAGGACGTGTTTGCCGAGTGCCCGCGAAAAGACACTCGGCATACAATATTTTTCCGGTAGTGACGTCCGTTGATACAAATTTAAAAAAAAGGCAAGCATGCTACATATTTATAAGACAATTTACTTTATTGAATTGAGGTATTGTTCAGTGTATCCGCAAAATTCATGATAGAGCAGGGTGTTCTGTAAAACAAAGATAAGTGAGTTTGGTGAGTAATCCCACCTCAATCTCAGCCGTCGGCAATAGATCGGACAGTTGGTGTGACCCTAAGGTGAATGGACTATCACCACCAACTGGTTTCTTTATAGGAGTAAAGACATGCAGTTTCGTAACGGCTTATGTTTCCTGGATAAAATAGACTCAAAATACACACACGATTCTGCAATATAGAGTAAATAGTATGGTCATCTTTTTTGTCATTTGAAATAGAAATTGTGGTTTTAATTTTCACCATAAAAAATCATTTTGCTTCATTATTTTAACAATATTCTCATTGATGTGCGCTGACTGCTGAGTTTGCATGTCTGGGTGATAATGCCCAGAAGTCAGAACCCTTGCATCTAGAATTCATCGATAAGTCATAATGCAAGTTGTGTTTCTTGTCTCAGGTCATAGTTTCACAGGCATCTGGGCAGCGGTGCAGTGCTGTCGTGGACTTCCTCAACAAAGATCGCCCTTTCTTTCCCCCAACAATCAACAGCCCGGAGCTCCATGATTTCTTTGTGAAGGTGGCTGGCGAGATGGTTGGCCCCAACAACGTGAGAGACAGACAACCACTGATGGGTGCTGAGGACTTCTCCTTCTATGCCGAGGCGGTTCCTTCAACATACTACTACTTCGTGGGCATGCACAACGAGACCCGCGGACCGCAGGCGCCTCATCACTCCCCCTACTTCACCATCAACGAGGACGCTCTGCCGTACGGTGCGTCCATGCAAGCTTCATTGGCTGCTCGATATCTACATGAGCACCAGCCGGCTACCATTGCTAAGGCGGAATCCCATGATGAGCTCTAGATGCTGTGCATCTTCTTTGAATTCTGGTTAGGCGCGAACTACAATCGATAAAATAGATTTGCGCCAAGTCAAGCTGACTTTCTCGACCTCTGTATCACCAGGTGATTATGCAACATGTGTACATAATTTCCTGATTTCTGTGCATTCCAGACGAGCATATGCCCGTTGACTATGCATTGAAGCATTGTCCAGTATGATGCTATTGTCAATAGCTTCTGCTCTGCTCAACTGGAGCATATGATTTCTTGGTATGTCTCGGTCGTTTGGGACCTTTGAGAGTCAGTATTTGGCATCAGCTCAACAGGAGCATACATTTGCTTTTCTTTGCAGAATAATCTTTGCTGATGGTATCTGCACTTAGCCGAGTCTATGAGTGATCTTGAGTGCAGTGCTGGGACAAAATGCAATGCTCAAAGCTTGAAAAGGCCTCATGGAGAAGATACATTTGGGTTCTGCCATTTTCCAGCCCGTGCAATCAGGATGAAATTCAGCAGTCCGGCCTTTCGAAGTTCGAAGCTATTCAATTTAAGAAGAAATCATGCAGCAAAACGGATCTGGCAATAATAATTTGTACATACTTCTGAAAGGAAAAAAAAGGATGGATTTTTGTTCAGGCAACCTGTGATTCATGTGGACTGGCCTAGGTACTTGCGCGAGGCTTTGAGGAGAATTCGGCAGACAACGGAGGACTGGTTGTTACTCCTCTTGGATCGATGCATACGGGATGAGAAATGCCGTATCCTCATGATGTTCCGGCAGATTTGGCACGGCAGATTTGGCACGTCGGGGACGAAGTGCCGGACGAAGGCGGAGAAAAATCGCACTATGTCCTACTAGGGTGCCTTTGGTTGAATGACTCAAACCTGGATGGGAGATGGATATCTATGTTTTTCAGAGCAATTCGGATGTTTGGGCGGAAGGTATCCTCATGATTTTTCAAATCTGACAGCTGGAGCTCCCTGCGGACGCTAAAAGTGAAAGGTGTGTTGAGAGCCTCGGGTGTGAAAGAAGCTGAAAGATCATGCCGTGCAACTGCCCGGATCGGTTAAATGGCTCCTCTCACCACCGGGGCGTAATAATGTAGATGGCGCCTTGGATGCTCCCGCTGGTACTACAGGAGTTGGTACCGTGGTGCAGTGCGGAAGGTTTTCCTACCCTAGGCTGGCGTACGATTCCGTTGCTCCGGCGTCGCGGAGGTCGAACCGTCGAACTAGCTCGCCGGCAAGGGGTGCACCTAGCCTTCCGGTGGCTTGATATACGAGGATTCCTGGCACCTGATTGTCTCGGTGCTTGCCGGTCCCTGAACGCAGTGGAGACAAGGTCTAGAGCTGCTACTTGTTGAAGCCTGAAGGAAGTGCAGAGGCTTACCGAAGAGGTTGGACGGGTAGCGATTTTCCATCGTGCAAGGGACGAAAATAGGGTTGCTGCTGTGTCCCTGGGACATGCTCCGCACCTGGTTTTGCATCTCTTGTAACAATTATGTTTCAATGTAGATCTCACCCTTTGATAGGGCGTGTACTTCCCTTCAAGGAAGAAATAATGTTTTGACATTGTAAAAAGTGCGTATCGAGAAAATGCCATTCATTTCATTGCAGCTGAGGAAACGCCACTAATTCCGTGTTGTCGTCTAGAATGTGATCCTCGTCCATTTTTCGTATTCCCTTGTTTTCTAGTCATTTTCCATCATGAATTCGCCCTTTTGCTCCTTATCGACGTGTGCGAACCATCCATCCACATGTGCTGTCGTGGCATCAAAGTAGGAATTGCTTAAATCAGTAGATGGATGGCATTTTGTAAGCGAGACCCGTCCAATGAGACCCACTCTTAACGACAGACTAATCATAAATATATCTCCCATTTAACTAAGCGTTTTGGAGAATGATGAAAGATAAGCGAGTGAAAAGCAGTTGCGAACTATAAGTAGTATGCATACAAACCTATATGGTGGCTACATTTGGTAGATGACCTGTTTCTGTAGGAATTGGATGGTCTGAACTCTAGGAAGAAATCTTCGAAGGCCACCCTAGTTCCTAGTGTTGGAACTAGAATGGATTTGCTCACTCATAGAGGAATTTTCCAAGGCAGGTAGGTACTCATCTCATGTCATTCATAGCATCGCCGCTAGCTCTGGGAGTCGTTTTCTCTTGAGCGAGTGAAGGCCATGTGTCCTGGTCCCAGGACACAGGTGGTCACAACGAATCCCAGCTGCTGCCCATGTGAAACAGGGACCGCCACAACACAACACGAGCATCTCTCTCGCTCACATATACAGCGTGTGCTTGCTTTCAAAGCTGTCTTGTTCTTTTTTGTGAATTATCCTTCAGAAAAAAAGCTTCCCCCTTTCCTGCCGGGGACACCAAACATGCCGCGCCCACAACACAACCATTCTAAAGAAACCGCAGACGACCTTGAATTCTGGAATCTGGTCAGCACAAAGGAGAAGGAGAGAGCGCTTGTGAACCAAGCAATTCTCAGCGACCGATCTTTTCGACCTCGCAATTGTTACGAATTGGCAAAACATACACGAACAGGATAAATCTGGAACACGCTTCAGTCTCAGGATGATAACTGGGCAATCATGCACGTAACGGTAACATATCATAAATCCATAATCATAATCCTCTCAAATCAGACTAGTACGTAAGCACGTGAGTAAGATCGCATAATCATAAAATGATCGAACCCCAAACCATCAATCACAACACAAGACCCAAATCGAAACCTCTCAAACAGTGAAAACCCACGCACCCAGACAAATGCCTCCGTACCGTGAAAGCTACCACCACTACACTACTGCTCCTCTACCAGACTCGTACTACTACTGTACTACTAGATCTGACAACGTGCACGCGGACTCATCTCAGTGGCGGAGGAAGGCGAGGAGGAGCCCCGCGACGCAGCACACGGAGAGCGGCGCCGAGACTGCGGCGGCGACGGCGCTGGAGGTCGGGGCGGGGGCCGGCGCCTCGGCGGCGGAGGCGACGCCGGCGAGCACGGCCACGGCGACGACCATGGCGAGGGCGATCACGGTGGAGGGGACCCTGGCCATTTCTCTCGGTTGATTCCGGGAGGAATGTGGCGTGGCGTTGGCGGCGATGGAACGCTAGGGTTTTGGTGAGAGCTGGAGGCGGCGATGAATGGAGTTTGGGCCGGAGAGAGGAAGGGAAGGGAAGGGAAGGGAAGGGAAGGAAGGGTCCTTTTATAAGGGAAGGGGGAGGGAACAGCCTGGCTCGACCTGTTCCGTAGCACAGGGGGATCTGATTTCTGATTTTTGTTTTTAGTACAACGAGTTTTCGTTACATAAAAATATTTTATTATATAAAATATTATTTTTTATTTTACGAAATTTATTATAGAAATATTTTAATCCCTCCTGCTCCTGTGTGTAAGGCGTATTTTAATTAGTCAAAATAAAACTTTAATCATTAATTATTCTATTAATATGAGGTTTATGTGATGTAAAATTACAATCATAAATACGTATTTTTGTTATGAATCTAGTAATATTAATTTTATATCACATAAACTACGTACTAATATAATAATTACTAATTAAAGTTTTATCTTAACCCATCGAAATACATCTTGAGATATAGAACGAAGAAAGTAGAAAATAGAAACTAATGTTACAACGGTACAATTTTTGTGTTACATTCGAAGAAACCTCAATGTCATCGTTTTTGCGTTTTCGAATTCTGGTTTAGCTGAGGATTACTAGAGGGGGCTTGACAGCTCATGAACGAATTAATTAGGATTTTCGATATGATGCGATGTCTCTGGGGCCCACATATGGGGCAGCGTATCCGCTGCAAGAGCTGTGAACAGGCGGCAAGCGTTTGGTGCTGGAAAACGATGGCACGCTTCGCTGGTTCTCTCTACCTTTCGCAACTCATCTGACTGACCACGGCGTACCGAAGATGTAAAGTTCTCACCAGACTAGATGAATCCGGAACAAATTCTTTTGGTTTTCTTCCATTCCAGGTGGCCAAACTGTCACATCATCTCTGTGGATGAACCGGTGAGGTGTCGAGAAGAACTGGACTAGTTTTATTTCGAGTCGAACTAGGATTCGCAATTGCCGGCGCTGTCGAAGGGATACCGTACAAAATACAGAACACATCAGAATTAACGACGACCGAATGCTGTTTGGAATGGGGAGCTTTGATTTGGAGCCTACCAAAATTTTTGATAATGCATTAATGCACATTATTGTTCAGATGAGATAGCGATTTTACATGAGCTGGCACAAATCTATGGCGTCCTCGACTCGGAACTCCAGATTTTAGACGGAATGGACAAAAAGCAAAAGAACAAGTCAATTCACGCTTAAGTGCTTAATGATACACACAATCAGAAGCCGTCGTTTTCAGTAGGCTGTCGTCCACTTTGTCTTGTCTCTAGCAGTTGGAGTATATGGAGAAGAAGATTAGAGTAGAAGTTAACTTCCAGTAGGACCATCGTTAATCTGTCGAGACTTGAAATTTCACAAAGAGAGGGACGGGCTCTTTTTCTTAGGCGCAGCATCTGACCGAACTCTGTGACACCTGTCGCGCCGGGGACCTTGCAATTCTCACCTTACCTGGTGGCTCGTATAATGACATTTCATAACAAAACCTTGTCCATTTGAGTGCAGAACCTGACTTCTTACATTGTGCTTGCTCATCTCAAATGCGCTAGCAATAAATGTATAGAGAGAAAAGTTTTGATACTTCAAACATTTCGGCACCATTCAGAACGACAACTATTTCCCGATTTCACACTGGAATATATAGAGAGAAAAGTTTTGATACTTCATATAATTTGCCGGTGGGGTTAATTATAAAATAAAGATAAAAAAGAATTATTTATAAAAAATACCAGTATTTCCCTGAAATTCCTATGAAATGTGTGTATTTCAAGCATGTCTTTGTGAAGCAATGTGGCAGGCGAGTGCTGGTAGACAGAAATCAAAACGAAAAATGACTGCAGACGACAATGGGAACGCTATGCGGGCAGGCACAACAACTCATGCTCGGAGGTCAATACAATACGCTCCCCAACATCAAGCCAGGATTGTTTCTTGTGCCGTGGTTGCTTTCTCTTTATCACTAATTTGGTGTGCTGTCCCCGTGGGAACGCACGCATCTGGTTCAAGCTCGCGCTCGCGTTAGCAAATGATCACCTGAGGCAAAGACTCCCCACTCAAAAAAGAAGAAAAAAAAGCTGAGGCAAAGACTGTTTGGAAAAGCAGGAAAATAAGAATATCACGTGCACTTTGAAGATCCCTCAAATTCTTGCGTTGCTTAAACCTCTGTTTCATTTCCGTGTCCAGTTTCTTATCTCCGTTTGCCCAGCCAGAGCCTAATAGCAAGTCACATTTGCACATTTTTTTTAGTCACACTTACATTTTAGATCTCTCGTCTGGTCTGCCGATCAGACGCTGCCAGACCGTTCTTGTTTCCTTCTGCTGAGAAGGACAAGAAGTTTGGACAGAGTGGTAACACAGGACAATATACAGGACAATGTTGTTACAGCGCATCAAAGCCAATGGCATGACCGGTCAAATTCAACCAGTCCGTCCAAACGACCAGCCAGTCCAAAAGAAAGACCCCACGACCACTCGCCACTCATGTGCAAGAAGAGTAAGCCTCGATGCTCTACAATTATCACGATTATGTTCTTTTGTTTACTGGATCAATCTCTGGTGTTTTTCAAGGCATGCATTAAACAAAGAATTGGATACTCCAGAATCCTGGGAGTATTGCTCAGCCCTATCTGTCCGACAGCAGAGCCGCACAAAGATCCTGGAAATCAGGAAACTATGCATGGGAAGACAGAAATTACTATTCTGAACAATTGGAGAAGCAGAAAATTTGCTCATAAATAATGGATTCTCCCTTCTCCTGCAAGGGATCCCTGTTAGAGTCTAGTTGATCGATGGTTCACTTCTTGGCTCTTGGCTGATCATTCGTCAGTACTGCGCATCAGGTGTTCTCTTCGACAAGAGGAGGAATAAGGAGGCAAAATTGGCCGACAAAATAAGCAAACAACTAAGATCTTATCTGACGATTCGGTTGTTTAGATCGCGCAGAAATAACAGATGAAAAAACAATTCGTTGTGCTGCCGCCACGCGCACAGCGATTCATCACGCACATCAGAATTCAGAAACCATAGCACTGATGTAACCACAGGAATGTTTAACCACAACAATTCGCGCAGCATAGTTGAAACTCAAGATGAAAAACTAAGCACCAAACCGGAGTAGAAACAACGAGCCATCAAAATCAAACGGGAGCGGTGATATCAGTAGCTATTAAACCGGATAAACATCACCAGAGAGAAGTATCTACAAGCACACGGGTACAATCTCTACGAACGAGATAATCATCATCATCACCGAGTAATAATAGTAGCAGATCTGGGCAAAATGACACGAATAACGAACAAATCGCTAGCGAGAATAATAGTAATAGTAATAAATGGATCTATGCGGTGGTGGTACTAGGTAGTAGAGCCATCGACGGGGAGCCGAAGAAGGCGCTCGGTCGCTTCAGTGGCGGACGGCGGCGAAGAGGAAGGCGGCGGCGGACGCGACGAGGGCCGCGGCGAGGGGCGGCGCCGCGACGCCGGCGGCGGAGATGGGGCTGGGCGCCGGGGCATCCGCGGCGGAGACGACGGAGAAGGCGGCGATCGACAGGACGGCGAGGACGGCCAGGGCCTTCGATGCGACGGTGGCGGCGGCCATTGCTTGGGTTTGTGGTGAAGCCGAGAAGGTTCTGGAAGGCGGAGAGGTGATGTTGGCGGCGAGGAGTAGAATAACAAGTGAGATCTTTGTTGGTGGTGGGGAAAGGCGCCGGGGGAGAGGGTATTTATGGGGCGGAGTGGCGGGTTAGCGGGTCTGGTGGTGACAGCTGGCTATGCGAGGTTGACGCGTTCTGTTAGAGTATCTCCGAGGGTTCTGTAAAGGACTCTATAGTCATATTTACCAATTTTCAGTAAAAAAAAGTCTCTAACGGCTTTTCTATCCTCTTCTGTATCCTATCTCGTTCTCCAAACCACGCCCCCCCTTCTTCATTCCTGATAACCCGAAGGCATTCTCCATCCCTCAACCGCCCGCTCAGATCCCTTCCTCCCGCCATCCTCACGATCGGACGCGTCGTTTGCGTCTCCGTCCACCGCAGCCGACCAGAGCGTCTCCGTCTAGCGCAACCGACCAGAGGGGCAGGCGGAGTTGGTCGCTGGCCCGAACCGAGAAGCTTCTTGCAGATCCGGATCCAGGTGGAATTCCAGGTGGAATTCGTCCTCGACATTGGCCGTGCAATCGAATCGACGTCGCGGTCGTCCCCTCCAAGAGGTATGCCCTGCTCTCGTTGCTCCCGCTTCCCATTCCTCTGGTCCGCCGCGCCCCCTGACGATCATCGGTAGCAGCCGCGCAACCTCCTCCTTGCTCTCACCCTCCCGTCGTCGCCTCTCCTCGCCTTCATCTCCTTCTTCTCCGCTGCCGCCGCAGTCTGCTCCTGCTCCTGCTCCGATGGCCGCTGTCGGCGATCAAACGTCGGCGTCGGTGGTCCAGAAGGACCCCCTTGGGATTCGGCCGGGGAGAAGCAGGAACAGGAGCTACGTTGATCTTGAGTGGCAGGATGCTAGAGATGAGACCGTGATTTACCCAGGTTGGGGCCACCTTCTAGATCCTCAGGGAAAAAGAGGCCCTGGAGGAGATGCGCCCAGAGGTAATCGATGAGGGCGAGCAACTAATCCGGCGGCAAGAACAGGTTGCCCTCCGCGAGGCAGAGGCCGCCACACGGGAGATCGTCCTTGACCAGCGGGAGAAGGCGCTCGATGAAGGGGAGGTCTCTCTGGTATGGCGAACCCGAGAGCTGGAGGGAGAAGTGGAGCGGCGTGTCGAGGCCGCTCGCAAAGAGGTCTCCGACCAGCTAGAGGCGACCAAGGCGGAGGCCCGAGAGCAACTCCGTTGAGCCGAAGAGGACAGGGACCGTCGCATCCGAGAGGTGGAACAGCGCCTCGAGGATAGCAATGTCTCCAAGCGGAGGCTGTCGGAGCAGGTGAAGGAGCTGCAGGAGGAGCTGCAGTGACTGGAGTCGACGGCTGCCGAGAAGAGGGATCTCCTCGTGGAGATGCGGTCCGAAAGGAACAGCGCCACCGCGATGATGCGCGACATCTTCGACCAGGCGCGGCGCGCGGTGGCGGATGCCGGGCTTGGCCGCGTAGCCACGGGCGAGCAGGGTCTGGAGTCCCTGGGCCACTTCGTCCTTCCCTTCGTCATGATCGCCGAGCGGCTGGAGACGCTGCTGGCGGCCGTGTAGGACGTGGCCGCTCGGGAGGGGTGCAAGCTGGCCGCCGCAGTGGCAAAGCATGTGCTCGCGTGCTACCAAAGTCGGGATCCAGACTTCTCCTTGGAGCCGGCAAGGCTCGGGGTCACCGAGGAGGAGGGAGACGCTGCTCGCGAAGCCATCCACGAGGTAGCCAGGGAGATCGCCCAGCACTTCACTCGGGAGGAGGGCGAAACCGACTCCAGCGACGACGACGGCGGTGACAACGGCGAGGACTAGCCCGCTCCCTTTGTATTTGTTTGTGCTTTTTGTTCAAGGCCGAAGAGCCTTTTTGTAAAGAACTTGTTACTGATGCAATGCTAGGTGTGGACTTGCCTCCCTACACCTTTTTTTTAGACGCGTCCTCCTCGCGCCAGAGTGGGCCGATCTTTGGGGGCCAGCCCCGAGGACCCCAGCCCCCGAGAGTTGGATGCGTCGATCTTGTCCTTGTGCAGGCCGCGCCTTGGGACCCCGAGGACCCTAGGCCCCCGAGAGACGAGCGCCGAGCGCAGTCTGCCGCACCGAGAGCCATCTCCGGTGCTCGGGGCTGCGCGCCTTCGGGTCTTGACGCTCCTGTAGGTTCGCCTGAGCACTTGCTCGGGGACGGTTATACAGATAGCTAGGCATCAGCGGAAGTTTTATCGTGCCAACTTTTCCACCTGGTTTCACTGACTTTCCCTCTCGCGCAGTAAGGATCCCTCGCACCGCTAGCCCTTCATCTGTGGGGGAGCCCCCAAGCACGTGTGCGAGCGCGTAGGATACTTGGGCGGCTTTTGGCCGGACTGGTGCCCAGGGTATAGAAACCAGGCGAGGCGACCAGGGCTTGAGCGACAACCCGGAACACTCTCCGTGGCTCACACCGTTACCCCGAAACGCCCCCACCCAATGATCAAGTGGTGCTCTGGATTGCTGACGCGAGAGACTACTCGTGGGGATGGTATAAAAGCCTTAAAAATGAGAAAGCGCGGCAGAAAAAACTTAGCTTATGAGTAGGATTGAATGCTTTTCCTCTCGTTCTTGAATATTATCTTCGAGATTGGTGATGATGTCAGGGGAATCCATGGTGGCTTTTCGTCCTGGGTCTTCGCCTTGATATTGTCGGCGGCACCCGGAACCTCACCATGGTTGAACTGTAAACTCGTAGGAGATTATAACAACTTGCAGGCAAAAGACGCCTCTGCCCCGAGTTTTTCCGAAACCTCCCCCCCCTGTCAAGACCCATAGGCTTTCGAGTCAGCCAACTGGTCATGAGTACGAGAGGTAAAGTTATCCGAGTACTCTGAGACTCGGTAGCGCTCGGGGCAACTGACCAGTCCGAGCACACATCGCCAGGGGCTTATGTGCCCTGGCTCGGGAGTGCTCGGGGTACAGTCGGTAGACCGAGCGCTGACAGCCCGCCGTCAGAGACTAGACTACCCCGACTCCTCGTACTACAAACCAGTAGGGACCTACTCGCGCCGGGGAGACACGGGAGCCCGATACCCGAGAGAGTGACCTCTTTGCGAGCAAGCGAGGGGATAGAAAATTTGACAAGTAATTGAAAAGGCGAATATTACTTATATTAATATTATCAAAGCTATTGACATAGCCTATGATACGAGGGAACCCCCGAGCATGTGTGCGAACGCGTGGGATACTCGGGCGCTCTTTGGCCGGACTGGTGCCCAGGTGTAGAAACTAAGCAAGGCGACCAAGGCTTAGGCAACGAACCCGGAACACTCTCGAGACTCACCTTGTTACTCGGGGGTTTGATCCAAAGCATAAAGAAAAACTTACTCGAGCTATTTACGGATAAAATTTGCGCAGATGCTCGATGTTCCAAGCATTGGGCAGCGGCAGACCGTCATCCGTGGCCAATCTAACGGAGCCAGGTCGGGAGACGCCGGTCACTCGGTAGGGGCCCTCCCACATGGGGGAGAGTTTGTTCTTTTCTTCCCGCGTTTGAACGCGGCGAAGTATTAAATCCCCGACTTCCAGTGACCGGGCCCGAACGTGGCGCTGATGATAGCGCCTCAGGCTCTGCTGATATCTGGCGGTACGGAGGGCAGCTCTGCATCGGTGCTCTTCTAGGTAGTTGATGTCTTCGAGCCTTCTCTGCTCCTAATCACCCTCCGAGTAAGCTCCGACCCGAGGCGAGCCAAAAGTGATTTCGGAGGGGAGGATCGCCTCTGCCCCGTATACGAGGAAGAAAGGCGTTTCTTCGGTCGCCCTGTTGGGAGAAGTCCGGATTGACCAAAGGATGGCAGAGAGCTCGTCGATCCAACCAGCGCCACACTTCTTGAGCCGATCGAAAGTCCTCATCTTGAGGCTTTTGAGGACTTGAGCATTGGCGCGCTCAACTTGTCCGTTGGCGCGAGGGTGAGCGACCGACGCGAAGCAGATCTTGACCCCGATGGCTTCGCAGTACTCGAGGAACGCGTCGCTTGTGAACTGCGTGCCGTTGTCGGTGATGATTCGATTGGGCACCCCGAAGCGGCTCACAATGCCTCGGATGAACTTGATTGTTGTGTGCTTATTGATCTTGACGACCGGCTCGGCTTCCGTCCACTTGGTGAACTTATTGATGGCGACATAGAGGTACTCGTAGCCCCCGACTGCTCGGGGGAACAGACCTACAATATCCAGCCCCCAGACCGCGAAGGCCATGATAAGGGGATGGTTTGGAGGGCCTGAGCTGGCTGATGGGTCTGCTTTGCGTGGTATTGACACGCTTCGCAGCGTTGAACTAGCTCGATGGCATTCTGGAGGGCTGTTGGCCAGTAGAAGCCTTGCCGAAGGCCTTCCCGACCAGTGTGCGAGACGATGCATGGTTACCACACTCGCCCTCGTGGACGTCCGCGAGCAAGTCGCGGCCTTCTTCCCGGGAAATGCACTTCAGGAGGATGTCGTTGGTGCCACGCTGGTAGAGATCCCAATCCAGCAGGGCGTAGCGTTTGGCTTGTCGCGCAATCCTTTCTGCTGCGGCATCGTCTTCGGGAAGGATATCTTCTTTCAGGTATCCCCGGATCTCGCCGATCCAGGAAGTCTCCTGAGGACAGGTGGCGAGCACGCCGTGCTCACCGGACGGCAGCAACCTGACAGGGATTCACACTGAAGGTGCTGCCTGGGTAGCCTCGCCTTGGCGCGAGGTTCCCCCTTCGCCTTGGTCGGCGGCCTCGACGGACGGCCGGGAGAGCCTTTCTTCAAAGGTCCCGGCCAGGACCAGCTCCCGAGAGGAGACCAGTCGCGATAGGTTGTCGGCGAGTTCGTTGTAGCGGCGCGGAACGTGTTGGAGCTCCAACCCGTCGAAACGCCGCTCCAACTTCCTGACTTCAGCAAGGTACGCCGCCATTTGTGGATCCGAACACTGGTACTCTTTGGACACCTGGTTGACGACCAGCTGAGATTCGCCTTTGATGAGCAGACGCCGGATTCCGAGGGACGTGGCGGCATGAAGTCCCGCGAGAAGGCCCTCGTACTCGGCCATGTTTTTGGTGGCGCGGAAAAGGAGCTGCACGACGTACTGGAGTACTTCACCCGTTAGGGAGGTGAGAACCACTCCAGCCCCCGCGCCTTTAAGCGTGAGGGATCCGTCGAAGTGCATTGACCAGTGCTCAGTTCCTTCATGTCCCGGATTCACGGATAATTCTTCCCCTTCGTCTTCCGGCACCGGCGTCCACTCGGCCACGAAGTCGGCCAGAGCTCTGCTCTTGATCGCCCGGTTGTTGACGAAGCGCAGGTTGAACTCCCCGAGTTCAATTGCCCACTCGACGATGCGGCCAGTGGCCTCCCGATTGTGCAGGATGCGGTCGAGGGGGGTAGGCAGTAACCACCGATATCTCGTGCGCTTGGAAGTAGTGCCACAGCTTTCTCGACGCAATAAGAATTACGTAGAGCATCTTCTGGGCTTGCGGGTAGCGCATCTTGGTGTCGCGTAGCACTTCACTGACGAAGTAGACGGGCCGCTGCAGGGTGCGGCCCTTGTTCACAACTTCCCCGAGCACAGATCCCGGGGGTCGATCTTGGTCCCGAGCGCGCTTGACTGCTCGGGGTCGTCCGGGAGCTCGGACTCTGGCTTTTCCTTGGACGCGTCGCTTGTCGGGAGCTTGGACCCTACAGCTTCCACCCTCGCGGGAGATGTCGGGAGCTTGGACCCGACCTCTCGCTCGACCACGAGGACTGCACTCACCACCCGGGGAGTAACCGAGATGTAGAGCAGCAAGGGCTCCTCGGGTCTCGGTGCCACCAAGATTGGAGGCGAGGTGAGATACCTCTTAAGGCCCTGAAGGGCCTGCTCGGCCTACGGAGTCCACTCGAAGTGGCCCGATTTCTTGAGGAGCTTGAACAGGGGGAGGCCTCATTCCCCGAGCTTGGAGATGAATCGTCCCAAGGCCGCCATGCAGCCCGTTAGGCGCTGCACGTCCTTGAGACGAGCCGGCGGGCGCATCTGGTCGATGGCTCGGATCTTCTCGGGGTTGGCCTCTATGCCCCGGTTCGAGATCAAGAAACCGAGGAGTTTGCCCGAGGGAACCCCGAAGACGCACTTCTCGGGGTTGAGCTTCATGCGCGTGCTGGGAGATTGTCAAAAGTCTCCGCTAGATCCTCGAGGAGCGTCGCTTGATTTCTCGTCTTGACGACGAGATCGTCGATATAGGCCTCGACGTTGCGACCTATCTGAGATTGCAGAGTAATACGCATGGCACGCTGGTACGTGGGCCCAGCGTTTTTCAAACCAAAAGGCATGCGAACATAGCAATAAGTCCCCGCAGGGGTTGTAAACGAGGTTTTTTCACATCCTTTACAGACATACTGATCTGGTGATAACCAGAATATGCATCTAGAAAGCATAAAAGGTCGCATCCAGCAGTGGAATCGACTATTTGATCAATGCGAGGTAAAGGGAAAGGATCTTTTGGACATGCCTTGTTGAGGTCGGTGTAATCCATGCACATCCTCAGCTTGCCATTGGCCTTTGGCACGATGACCAGATTGGCGAGCCAGTTCGAGTAGAGAACTTCCCAGATGAAACCGGCGGCAAGGAGCTTGTCGACCTCCGCCCGGACGAACTATTGGCGCTCTGGTGCTTGCCGGCGCACCTTCTGCCGAACGGGCCGCACGTCGGGGTGCACGGTGAGGCGGTGCTCGATCATCTCCCTAGGGACCCCGGGCATATTCGACGGTTGCCAAGCAAACACGTCGGCATTCGCCCGGAGGAAGGTGATGAGCGTGCTTTCCTATTTGGCAGCCAGACGGCTGCCGATCTTGACGGTCCTGGACGCGTCTTCACCAAGGACCACCTCCTTGACAGGGACGGAGTCGTCTACGGCGACCCTGACCTTGGTCAGGGGTGGACCCGAGGACTCGGGGTGCTCGCCGATGTCATCGGCCATGGCGGCGATGGTTGAGAACAGCTGCTCGGCGCAGAGGACGGAGCTCTTGAGGTCGGCCGGCACCGTGATTGTGCCGTTGGGCCCAGGCATCTTGACGGTGAGGTAGGCGTAGTGGGACACAACCATGAACTTGGCGAGCGCCGGGCGCCCGAGGATGCCGTTATATGGGAGGTCGAACTTGGCGACGTCGAAAACGACGCTCTCCGTCCGAAAGTTGTCCCTGGTCCCAAACGTGACCATCAGGGAGACCTGCCCTAGGGGCACGGTGAGGCTCGGGGTGACGCCGTGAAAAGGCATCGTTGGCCTCAGCTACCCGGGTGGCACCTGCATTTTGCTAAAAACCTTGGGGGACAAGAGGTTAAGGCCTGCGCCCCCATCGATTAGCATGCGGGTTACTTTTATGTTGCATACCATTGGGGAGACCACTAGCGGGAGGCGCCCTACGCCCGACGTGTTCTCAGGGTGGTTCGAGTGGTCAAAGGTGATCGGCGTACCCGACCATTTGAGTGGTTGGGTTGAACCGGTGCTCGGGGTCGCCGAGCACACTTCGCGCGCCATCAGCTTGAACTGGCGACGTGAAGAGGGCGTCGAGGCGCCCCCGTTGATGCACGCCACGACTTCGGGTTCTTGGAACCCGAGACCACCTTCCTCGCTGCTGGGCTTGTCGTTGCCACCTTCGCGGTGATCCTCACGCTGCTTCTTGTTCCTCTCGACGAGGAACTTCACCGTCCGGCACTCGGAAAGGTCGTGTCGGTTGGTTTGGTGTATCTCGCACCACTTGCCAGCGCCCCGATCGGGGGCCTTGGGTGGCTTCTTGCCGCCGCCTGATCCGTCGCGCAGCGGCTTTCGCGCTTTGGCCTCCGCTGCTGCGATAGGCTCGGACTTGCGCTTCTTGTTCTTGTTCTCCCGCCTCCCGGGGAGACGGGTGGAACCTGCATTGTCGACCGTCGGCTGGTCGGGGCGCGAACTGTGCCACACGCGGGCCTCAGCCGCCTTGGCGCACTTGTCCGCGACCACGAACAGCTCCGCCGTGGACTGGATGTCGCGCGTGCCCAGCTTCTCAAGCATCTTCTCATCGCGTACACCTTGCCTGAAGGCGACGTTAACTGCTTGAGGGGAAATGTTGGGGATGGTGTTGTGAACCTTGCTGAAGCGCTGGATAAAGTGCCGCGACGTCTCTCCTGTACGCTGCTTAACAGCGTGGAGATCGCTCTCCATGCCAGGGCGCTCGAATGTGTCCTGGAAGTTAGCCACGAACTGGTGGCAAAGGTCCTCCCACGAGCAAATCGAGCTCGGGGAAAGGTTCATGAGCCACGAACGGGCAGAGCCCTTCAAGGCCATGGGGAACCAGTTGGCCATTACCTTTTCGGCTCCTCCAGCCGCTTGTACGGCGGTGGTGTAGATATGGAGGAACTCCTCCGGGTGGAAAGAGCCGTCATACTTCTGCGGCAGCTCCGGCCAGAACTTTTCGGGCCAGTTGACGCGGTGAAGGTCAGGAGTAAAAGCCTGACAGCCCGCTCCGTAAAGCGGGGTGCTGACCCTTCCGACCGGCTGCGTGCGGGCGCGCACCGGAGAGCATGCGCGACCAGCAGCGGGGCCAGAGGACGATTGGCCCTCGTCGGCCCTTGCCTCGCGCCACCTCTCCCGGTGGCGCTCGATGGTGACGCGCGCATCTTCGTCTTCCCTCCATTGGTTGATGCGATGGCGAAGATCTGGGCTGTCTCCTAAAACAGGAGAGACAACCAAATGCGGGGACCCGCTGCGGAGCTCCCTCGCTTCACCACGTGGAAGACGCTGAGGGGCTGGGTCGGGTGTCGCCATGCCTTGAAGAGGTATGAGAAACCTCTGACCGCCGCCTGACGGCGAGCGGTGTCGACCAGGTTGGCTACCTCCTGGAACCAAGGGGCTACAGGAGATATACCTTCCACCTGGACAGGAGGGTGCCGGAGGAGAAGCTGCGCAGCATGCAGCGCGCCTGCCTCACCCGGCTGGTCGAAATCCAGCCGGCGCCGCACCGGCTGGGGAAACTTGGCGACGGTTGGGTCGGCATGCGCCTCACCCTCGCGCGCTAGGTGCCAGAACAGTGACAGCGCGGCGTCCGCTGTTGCGGTGCCGCCGGACACGGCGTGGCGGCCCTGCACACGAGAGGGCGCCGAGCGTGCTGGAGCGGATGGCTGTTGACGTCCTCGCTGCTGGGGACGTGACTGTCGGCCTGCCATGAACGACGTAGCTTCGGAAACTCGGCCTCCCCTACCTGGCGCGCCAGATGTCGGCGATCAAACGCCGGCGTTGATGGTCTGGAAGGACCCCCTTTGGGATTCGGCCGGGGAGGCGCAGGAACAGGAGCTACGTCGATCTTGAGTGGCAGGATGCTAGAGACGAAACCGTGATTTACCCAGGTTCGGGCTACCTTCTTGGTGTAAAAACCCTACGTCCTGCTTTTTTGTGTATGTATGAATATTTGGATGATTACAATGAACCCAAAAAACTCAGGTATTCTTGCTCTCCTCTTTTTTATCTCTAGGTCTCCCTCCCTCTCATGGCTTCGGTTCTCCCCTTATATACCGGGGGGTCACCACAATGGCCGAAAGGCAAATACACTGCAGCCGTAGCGTTGCTGACGGATGGGGCGTGGGCGACCCACGTCGGCGGTTGAGTGTTACTGTAGCGGAATAGTTCCCGTCACGCTTTGGTTGGAATCTAGGTCACCATGACGTGGTTAAGTCAGAAGATGAAGACTTCCCGGAACGCTCTCTGTCACGGACCATGCTGCAACTGCTCTGGCCCACAGACCAAGGATAGGAGGCGTGTGTTTGGGCGCGCGGCGACGCGTCTCAAAGTAAAAAAAAAGTGTGAGACCGCTCCATCCTCTGACAAGACCGACAGCTGACGGGACCCATCATATGGGAGGATGGAACTTGACCAGGACACCACCATCTTGTCCGCACGGACTTGGAGTAGGTGGGCCCGCACGGACAGACATTAAATGCGCCTGCCGGGCCATGTGTGCTGGGGAAAGACCTACGAGGGGTGCTCAGGGTTCCCGTGCTCGGGAACTCCCGAGCACACGACCTAGCCATTCCACCGCCTGTGGGAGGCACTCGCCGTCCCGAGTGGGCCCCAAGTCGCCTTGGGCGCTCGGGGAGCATCCTTAAGGGACGACTCAGGGTTTCCCTTGAAGGCCGAGGGGACACAGTGCTCGGGGTGAGCCTCCGAGCGCCTCCTCTTGACTCCCATGCCCTTGGTGATGCGGCGTCAAGTTCAGCCTTTGCCAGCGATTTAGGGGATCCCATTCTCCGTATCGTCGACAGCCGCCAGCCACTGGGTCCGTCCCGAGGTGAGCTCTTCCGCAACATCACCGGCAACCCGGAAATCAGGTCCGGATCTGGATGCTGAGCCCCTTTGCTTATTTGGTTTCTTGCAAGAAATGTGTAGGAAAACTAGTTGGTGGACTTGATTACTTATAACAGTTGATCCTTCTCGAAAGTAATTAAATTAGTAAACTACTACGCTAGAATATCTCTCACCAAGATTAACTCGAACATTGGTTGTTTAATCTGAATGATAAATTTTGAGTTCATGAATCTGTTATACCTGTTATTTTGTTCATAAAAGAAACTGATGGGTAATGAGTGACTTTGTTTACCTAGGTTCACTGAAATCAATCAGGCAGTTTGCATGTCTTCCTTTGAATCTGATCACCACATTCTGCTGTCTGCATATATGTATTTTTCAGTCAGGCAGGCCGATGAAGATAGCCGTGTTTGTGCGTTCTTCAGCTAATAGATTACCTGATGCCATGCATTTTTCTTCTTCTTCCTTTTGTTAAGCAAGTATGATATATGCGTGTTATCATTTGGGAAGTTAATATATGCACACCTTGTCTTAGCCGATGGTCATAAGATTATGATTATCCGAGATTCGCATGACTTCATACCTTACAAATATAACCGTTACAAATTTTACCGTTTGAAATATAGCCGTTACAAATATAGCCATCTAAAATATTATGTTAGTTATAGGATATGAATAAAATATAGGATAGTGGGATATAGAGAATGAAAAATGGAGAATGGGTTGGAGAAAGTGGAAATAGAGGAAGAGAATATTCTGGAGAAATTCTTCATATAGAGATATGGAAAATCTCTTGGAGATGCTCTTAGTTTTCTTTTCTCAAAGATTTTTTTCCAGTTTTTTTAATGTACCGTTGGTACGTTACCACGTTTCAATCGTTTTGAGATGGAGTAAAACAAAATCACAAGATTTACCTTGCGGTGAGAACGATACTACTGTATGTTACTGTGGTGCCTAGATCCCACATGTTTCTGCTGGCGGTACTTTGCAGCTGCAGAGGCTGCGACTGAATTTGCGGCTCGCTTAGGACACGTACAACGCGTTCACATGTTGCTGCCTTTGGCCGACTTGCTTCGGTGCGAAGGCAGCAGCAAAGTCGGGCGCGCACTGCCCGCCCGCCTCTGCGCCAAAGCACGGCGCGAAAGGGCCAATGGAACACGCAAGTTTTACCGCATCTAACGCTACTTTACTGGCCCAATTGGTAGCGCCCACCCGCGCACAGGATTACCGGCTCCCGGCTCCCACCGATCGTGACACTTTTGGTGCGTGCTGAATGGTACGTGTAACGATCTCAAAAGAAAGAAAGAAAGAAACAAATGGTACGTGTAACTAGGAGTAGCTTTCGTCGATCAAAATCCGTTAGGTACAGGCAACGCGTTAGCTCGCCGCGCGATCCCCTGCGCGCGACGCCGGCGTGAAACATTGCGGGAATGCTCCGGGATCTCGTGCCCTCTAGTTAGATTGCAGCCCTGGTAGCGTGCCCCCTAACTGGCTAGGCTAGCACGCACATATCTCGTATCCATTGCCGAGGAGGTTAGCACTCGCACCTTCTTTTGCCATATATAAGGTCTATTTGGTTAGATTGTGGTTGTTGATAAAGTTATTATTAACTGATTATCTGAAAAAGTTATTACAACTATGAAAAAGTAAATATATAGCTTTTAGTTCATTTAAATCATATATAATATTTTAAAAAATGAGTCTCGAAGTTTTAGCACATTACAAAAAACTAAAAAGAGTTTTTCTAAATAGCTAAATTTACACTCTAAAATCTATAGACATTATTAACAAAAACTACTAAAAAACTAAACATTTGATTGAACTATAATAAAAAGTTACTGAAAAATTCTAACCAAATAGGACGGTAGATGTGAACGCCCAAATGCGGCCAGCGAACTTCTCATAGCCCATTGCTGCTACAGGGCGGGGGCGTCCTGCCTTCTTTGCCTTGCTTCGCCGCGAAGGCAGCGAGTGGAGCGCGCACAGCAATTCGGCAAAAGGCCCCAAAAAGAAGCAGTTGCCACGTTTAACGCCGTGCTTTCATGGAGGGAGGCGCACAGAATCGCCAGCTCTCTCACGATCCGACCCCATCCCACGCCTGACACTTGGCCCCGTCCGGGAGAAACACAGCACGGCTGGTACCGACCACCCGGCTCTGATCACTCAATCAATCAATCAATCAGTCAACCAGTTCGTTTCGATGTTCGATTTGGTTCGGTAAACAAACGAGAGATCGGCGGCCAGCAGCTGCTGGATAATCTTTTCCTTTGGTCGAACAAGAACTAACTCAAAATGATTTGTTCGTTGTGCTCGGTGACAACGCGTCGTCCGATCCAGTCGTCTGCACGAGATAGATAGATGGATGGCACGCGGCCGTTTCTGGCCGGGGAATATACACGTGCGGCGAGGCAATTGCCACACGTAAAACAATTTTTCGATGGTTCGCTCACACATGCGAGCCACTGCTGTTCTTATTCTGCGGCCTCCGTCCGAAAGCGATCTGTACGTGCGATGAACGGAGAGAAGGACAGTGACGTTTACCTATCCCTTATTTTAGTTAAAACCCCAAAACCTTATTTTAGTCAAGCAACCATGGAGAAATTTGTCAGCAGGTGATTGGGGGAACTAATTCAGATCCCCATTTGTTTAGTCATGCAAGTACAAGTGCAAACAACCACGCAAAGTCAGAGCTACAAAATTAACAATAGCTTTGGAAGGTAAGAAATTGCTCTCAAGAAGCTGAAAAAACTGGGACTAAGTGGTGCCATCCTCTCTTGATCGACCTGTTTAGACACATTTTGTAGGGGTGGTTGCAACCTTTGATGCCACTAACTAGCTGTCAAACCTAACCTCGCCACAAACAAACACATGGCACTCTCACCTAATCATCATGCAAGTCCAGTTACTAATTACTTCTGGCAATCGTGCACTAGATCAAGCCTGTACGATACATTATCTTTTTTATTGAGGCCTTTTTAATTTGTATGATTCTTAAAATAAAGGAATAAAAAGAATATAAGATTGTAATGTCATGTCATCTTCGATCTTATAGGATTTAGAGAATGTTTAATTGTTCATAGAAAATTTGTAGAAATCTTCCAAAGAAGTTGGATTCATTAAAAATTTTCTATAAAACGTAATACAAATTTCTATAGATTACAATCCTACAAATCAAACATCATACATAGGAAAAATTCTTAAAAACTAGGATCATTCAAAAGTCCTTTGAAGTTTTTTTGAATCACGGAGGCCCTTAATTAGCTTTCACTTTCTTGAAACACATATCTGTGGCCCTCCTTTCTCAAAAGGTTTCGATGCTTATATTTCGTAGAAGAAGATGTGTGAATGCATTCCAGGAAGGCAAAGCATTGCTGGTGTTCCTACTACATAATTGTCGGTTTCGTGCTTGATTAGTCGTCGTCACAAGAGATAGTCGCCTACGTTACGTCGTTCACTCGTTTGCTAATCTTGTTGAGGAAATTATGATTAATCTAAGAATTGCGGCTAGATTTCCAGCCCACAAATGTGGATTATTGAAGCCTTTCAGAATCTCTATCGCATTATGCTCCACATGATTACTCTCAACAACAATCGTATGTAACCGCAAAGCTATTGCAACCTCCTGCAAGATCCTTTTGAACGCAAAAAAAAATACTACTATTTATGATGGACTCCAAGAAAATTGATACTTCAACTACTCTACTAGCTACCTTTGAAAACTAGCCATCCTTACCATATACTGCTAGTGTTTTGAGTATTCACAGCGCAACACTACATATTTTATCGAAACTTGAATCTTTTTCTTTTGGTTTTTGGGGTGGTCTGGTACAGGTGGGCTTGAATTTTTTCACCTGGATGGAGCCGGCCGCTTTGTTGCGTAGTATATTGCATTGCATGTGCTTGCCAAAGGGAAGATTAAAAGCAATGATAGTATGGCCTACACACACTTTTAGCTGTATCGGTATGGTACAATCTGTCTTGCTTTGCCCTGCCAAAGGAAACATAGCAGAGAATGGGTAAAGGATATGATTCTCTCTGTTTTGGTTGATTGATAGCTTGGTGTATTTGCAAGGTAACCACAACCTAATTGCAGTTGCAATAGCTGAATTAATGCATCTGTATAGGCTTACAGGAAAGCTGACAATATTTTTTAGGTGCCACAGATGTTCTTCTTGGTTCATCTTCTTTCTTTTGCTTGTCTGAAGAAACGGGCAAACATTCTGGTTAGTTCAACAACTATATTCTTGTTAAAAATATACCCTAGATATAATCATGAAGATGATTATATTTTTTTTATATTCATAATTTATTAAATAATATTTTTGAATATCATCTTTAATATTAATTAGCGAGTACGTGATTTACTTGTGGAACTCTATATTAATATATGTGATGATTATTTAAAATTGATCTCTAGTCAATAAAATATATTGGACACATATGTGTAAACTAGCATATATCTTGGTTGATAACCATATTTCACGAGTCATACATATAGATATATCAAAATAATAAAATAAACATGTTTTAGAGAACATGGGGTTGGATCAACCCACCATGAGACATACTGAGAACCTGATATTCTTATAGGTTATCTATTGGTCTCATATACAATGTGTATGTTATATCCTTAGACTTGAGGTTTTCGTATGCACTCAAGATGTGGAGCAACTTACTTAGAGTTATTAAACACTACTCTATAACTAGGTAGTTTATAAATGTGATTTTTGGGTTTGTCTTAAAGCATATTTGAGACATTGTCAATCAAGATAGAATTTGCCCCTCCGTACAATGCAAGAGATATCTCTAGGCCTCTCAAGTAATCGGCTCTAGAAATGCATGTTCATACTACTCGTGGTTAAAGAGTTAACCATAAATAGGGATTCCGAGTCACCTGATCAAAAAATAATGGTCAAACTATCCAAACAAGGATGCCATATACTCGTTTTGGGTTTGAATAATGGTCAAACTATCCAAACAAGGCTGCCATATACTCGTTTTGGGTTTGACCAATATCGTGAGGCAAAGGAAACACATATGATTGAACATTGTAAAAGTTCATCCAATTTAATCTTTATGTACACTTAGGAGTTGGTACATCCTGCTAGGGGCTGCTACCAATTAGTGTTTGTGTAGAAGTATTCGCATTGTGTCTAAGTACACATAAACTTATAGGGTCACACGATTAAAGAGTCGAAACCCAATTCGGATTAGGATCTAGATTTTATTGGACCTCTAATGTAGAAACTTATTATGATTACGTCTATATAAAGAAAGTGGGCTTTGGCATTAGGGTCATCCCAATTCAGAATTCTCGAAACCCTAGCCACTACCCCTCTCACGCCCAAACCGTGCTGCCCGAAGCTATTCTGGCATGCAGTGTTCCTTCCCAGTACGTGTGGATTGACTACGAAGACACGCTACATCAACTCTATTTTCGTTACTCTACACGTCTAGTGGTAATCACATGATCTAAATAGAAGTAGTTTATGTTTAACATGGTAGAAAATTTTAATTCACGCTAGTGTAGCCTTTATGTTTGTCGAACAGAATTATGTATGAAACCTTCTTCAGGCGCCATGATGTGCTAAGTAGTACTCCAAGTCCGAGTGTTCAGATGTGTAACAGCTGGTGCAACAACTTTTTGTGTGTGAAATATTGTTAATTTCTGATAGTAATAGTACCTGTAGACTCCTACATACACATGACTCACAACATAATTTCGGAAGAAATGGGAGTTACTTGCAGTTGAACAGTCAGTACTAAGATTAATATCTTTTCTTTTGTGAGGAAAATTAAGATTAATATCTGCAGGTAATTTTTCTCTTCATCAGTAGCTATGATTGCTTTATACTTTACAACCAGAAACGGCAAAGAAAAGAAGATGAACGTATGTCACAGCAAAGCAATGCGAGAGAAAGTGATACATGCAATTCCTGGTTGTTGAAATCACGCTGATTCGTTTGAACGAGAGAGAAAGTGATACATGCAGTTCCTGGTTGTTGAAATCACGCTGATTCGTTTGAACAAGAGACCAGTCAGTAGCTAAAACGTAACATACAGAGTTCAAAATGCAAGAAAAAAAATGCAGTTCATGTTGAACATGTACAGAGCTTCACTCGGCAACATAGAGATAGCAGCAATACATTCATCATATATGGAATTACCAGCTACGCATCTGCTCACAAACTATCAGAAGTATGTACAGCAATGCTAGGTATATTGCCAAATCACTTTTCAACTATAGTATATGTACATCATAAGTCGACAACTAAGGTAGCATGGTGTAGTGGAATAGCTGAAATAATAGCATAGTACTTATTTGCCTACGGTTCATTCAAGCACTACGGCCCCTGTGCGAAAAGGAAATTTTGGTATGGTGCAATAGCTGGGATACTGACTAAGTTTGCTTCACCTATGGTTTAAGCACTAAAACCCTTGTGGATGGAACTCCAGGGGTTGGAGGGCATGCTCGCGCAAGCCTGAGCAGCAATCTTTGCCATCGCTTCAGGAAGGATGCCAGCATTGCAGATGTTTGCAAAGGACCGCATGTGCTTCATTCCATACTGTGCCAACGAGCCACATTGCGCTTCGAAAGCACGCACCTGAAGAAAAGGCAGAGGCATATTAGGTGTGTAGGGACAAATGAAATTGTTTCATACTCTAACTGCATCAGATGTCAGATAACACCTGCGTTAAGAGCTGGAAATGTATGGAACTGAAGAAACTAGCTAGAGAATTCAAACTGATCAGTATCATCCTGAAAAACTGAAGTGACCTTGTTTTTACAGTTCGGCTATTGGGAAAGCACACCCAGTATAACTTAACACAGGCCTTGACAACTACATGAACCAAGAAATAGACAAGAAATGCTGATCCTTTTTTCACACTTTACTCCTCCCTTTGTAGTGCTGATTACAAAGCAAGTCATTCTTTGGTTTTAGAAATTTTGTAATGCATATAATATTTTTTTTCGATCATACAAGAAAGGATCGAATTCGGAATGAGCATATACGTGATAGGGTAGGGGTGGCACCGATTGAAAAGAAGGTTGTCCAACACCGACTAAGATGTTTTGGACATATTCAACGGAGGCCTCCAGAAGCACCGGTACATAGCGGTATTCTAAGATGTATCGACAATATTAAGAAGGACAGGGGCGACCAAAGTTGACATGGGAGGAAGCAGTAAAAAGAGATATGAAAGATTGGAATGTATCCAAGGATTTGGCTCTGAATAGGATCACGTGGAAATTAGCGATCCACATGCCCGAATCACAATATGTTTTTCAATCCTTTTTTCCTTCACCTTTTGGCTCGTGAAACTTCTATTATGTTTCATCTCTAGGTTACCCTAGCTTGTTTGGGACAAAAGACTTTGTTGTTGTTGTTGTTGAAAATAAAACCCTATCCTATTTACATATGTCTAATCAACCAAATGATGAACTCAATTCTATTTGTTAGTCAACCAATAACACCAATTTTCAAAGAAATCTGCAATCGAACTACTATTATACAACTGAAAGCGAATCTTCGAAATCTGCTCTTAGTCCCATATAATCAATACTTAAACAATAGCAAAATACAACAGAAACAGAACATAGAGATGCGGATACATGACCAACCAAAGTCAAATAGAGTCTTACCGAAGACTTGAGACAGCTCCAGTCATCAACAAGAGGTTCACCAGCTGCACGAACAGTCTTCAGAACCCTTGGGCCATCCTCAGAACCAAACAGAAGGTTTCCAATCAGCTCTACACTGTTGTCGACATGAGATCTATGGGCCATCACTTCAACCAATTGCTTCCGAGCATCGTTTTTCTCAGGGGAGCTCTCGGCCAATTTTCGGTACTACATGCAAGATAAAAGAAAAGCAATCAATTGGTTTATCCATCGAAATGATGCCATTGTAGTGTGTTAGGCATGCAAAGATGGATAGATCTTGTGAACACAATCAACATTAGTAGATTTCTCATGATATAATTACAAACCTTCTGCCAGAAGTAAACAAGATCAGCATCCCGCTGATTAACGGCTCTTGAAAATGATGGCAGTGAGTTATCTTCCACAAATGTAGTGTTGTCGTTTGCAGGATTTGATCCAATGTACAAGAACAGATGTTCAACACTTAGGTCCAAAGAACCGTATTGCATCACATGGGAACCATAGCTGTATGAGTCCTGAGCCGCTGTCCTCTCCTTGACCTGCTCAACCAATATTAGGCACATCGAAGCACTGCTGCAAGGTTCAGCTATGAGAAATCAGAGTCCCAAGTACTTACCAGGTTATACTGCTGCTTGAGAGATTCAGTTCGCAGGTTGTGGACATCACTGTAAACATTGAAAGTTCCATACTATTAGACTACAACAAAAATGGCTAAGAACTTTAACGAGAAAATTGTTGCATTTCACTTCAAACAAATGACCCAAGGATTTTGATTCAGGGTCTAATTCTAACATGGGGAACTACTACAAGTACTATCATGACAGCCTACAGGAGAATATATTATTGACTGTCTGTTTAATTTTCACAAGAATGCGGTTGTACACGACATTTACATGCATGCTACAACATGGAACACTAACAAAGGAACTCCCAAAGCTCCATGGACATCAGATTTGCCTTGCAATCTTTGTTTGTTGGCTAGCCTGGAGCCAACAGAAGAACAGCTCCAAGTCGGCCCAGTTAAGTGCATGGCATTCAGCCGAACTGCAGCCTACAGCAATAGTGCATGCGCTGCCTTTGGGTGTGTCCTTACAGGGTTTAGCTCAGCTCAAAGAGTTGACTGTGAGCTGGGCACGCTCAGCTGAATAGCAGATTTTATTTCGTGTAGTTAAGGAACTAAACAACAATAGCATAACTAACACATGCTTTTTTTAAAAAGCACAGTGAAGACCACGCCGCATGCTATGCAAATAGCATTATTGTTTGTCATACATGTGCACCTAAAAGTAAAGCAACACATGTATATCACCTTCCTTCAGAAAATACATGCGTATCACCATCTTACTTAAATAAAAAAAGATAGCAGGTAGTGCCGTACTAGTTGGTTAATCATTTCAACACCCGTACGGTACCCGAAAGTACTAACTGACGTGGGTGACATATGCGAGTTCAAACTGACAGGATCATGACAGATTTTACTATGTCGAAGATAAATATGATGAAAAACAAATGAGACGCAAAGAGAGAAGAGCAATCAAGTACCTGTCTTCCATCCAAGAAATGCTGTACAAGTCCCCTAAGCAGGTGTCGTATTCTGGCGGAGGGCTCGGGACCTCGCCCGGGCAGTATGTTCCCCAGCTGCTCTCCTCTGCGTTCGACGCGGTGGGTTGCGTAGACGCCAATGTCATTCGGCAGAAGGCCCTCAAAGATGCTCCCGGATTCACAGGCTTCAAGGTAAAAGACCTGCAAAATAAGACAACCATGCACCTCAAGCCATTGTTCAAGCAGCAGAGCATGCGGATAAAAAACAACCAAAGAACTGATTAGATACCAGGCTTTTGTATGTTCCAGCAGCGTGCTTCTTCTTCAGAACATCTACGAGATCATCACCGTAGAGGTACGGGTAGGTAGGCATCCCTGAAAAGTTTTACAAATAAAAAAACTGTGACATATGAACCAAGAAATTGTACATGTCTAGATTTGTATATGTATACAATATCTATTCAGATTGACTTATTCACACATTAACAGACAGAAAGTACAAGAATGGTTAGTTCTGAATACTGACCAAGGACACCAGGACCCCCATGGTCACTGTAAAAAACGAAAATGTGATCGTTGGGGCCACTGTCGACGACTTTGCCACTCCCACCACTGACAGCGGTTTTGTTGCCAAGTAGGACAGCGAAGAAGTTCTTGATATTAACCTCCTTCCCTGTGTAGTCCTACAGTGAAAATAGAGGAAATTAAGTTAAACATATGAAAAATTATGGATGGGGATGCATGAATATTAGTAATCCTCAGAGAAATTGGTTCATACAACTAAGATGTTGACATTATCATATAAAAATTGGGCATTCCGTTAATTAAGTCTGTTCTTGCCTTGTCGCCTACTAACTTTGAGGAGGTGGACCACTCCTGCTTTTGTTATTCACAGCAAATTGGCAAAAGACGTCAAGACTGCCAAAAATGTATGCATTCAGTCATTTTCAATGAGATACTAACTGCTATGGAAATTTCTCTCGTGTTATCTCTACATTATCACAGTCACATTTTTCTGCAACCATCGCAACAGTTTGCAGCAACTAGTAAAGTAATAGTATTAGATTTTACTACATCAAGATTCAATAACCATGGTAAAACTTTCTTGAACATTATGGATGGTTACCTTTGGGACCCCAGCATAGACATCTCCACCCTTGGGGTGGTTGATGATTACGCCAGGCCTCGGATTCTCTGGGCTGTGCGCGATGTCGTCGTACATGAAGACGATGATGTTCTCTTCCTTGAGCCCGCCCTTCTTCATGATCTGGTAGGCGTGGCAGATATCCGCCTGCAAGTTTCAGTCCCCAAATTAAACACAGCAGTTCTTAGTCACCATTAACCACTCCCAGTTTCACCACTGTGATAGTACTATACTAGTAACTTGGAACACAGAGAGTGCAAAAGTACAAAAAGAAAAACTGCTCAAACCGTGTTCATAGAGCCAGCCAGTACGTAGCAACAACAAAATCCTTTTTGCCGACTAGTGCAATTAATGAGAATTATTGCGTTTTACTACATACAGACAAAATACTATCATCAGGAGCCGTACTTACTAGAATTTAGGAGTATTAGCTTCCACAGGGGTTACACAATAATGGACTCATTAGTGGCTAGAGCCCGCGACAAACACGCAGGCCCCAAAAGTCAGTCGAACCTTTTATTTCCCCCACTATGACAAAAGAGATACCAATAAATTAGATGAAAAAGAACGGCATCTAGTTCATACGCCAAATGAGCTGCACACAAGATCGTTCTTAAATCCAGTCTTCGCCTCGCTGCGATACGGCACCGCACCGTGCCAATATCATATCAAGCGTGTTCGCCAAATCATTGTTCAATTATGGTAGGATTATTCGACACATCAATCATACCAGATGGGACGTAGATTTCCGGCACGCGCAAGTGCGCCATGACACCGGGTAAGTATTTTTCTACGGCGATGCACGCGAGGAATCAACCAACAGGAAGGAAATTAAATTCGAGCGGAAAATCGAGGATCGCAGGCACGCAAACCGTTCGGGACGCAACGCAATTATCACGCAGGTATAGCGCGCGCACACGCACCTGGTGGCGGTAGTTGTAGTAGCCGTTGGAGCCGGCGACGAGGACGGCCCACCTGGTCCCGACGGAGTCGTCGTCCTCCGCCGCGGCGCGCTGCGACGGGAGCCGGATGGTGGGCTCAAGACGGGGCGTTCGAGCGTGCACCATGGAGAGGAACGCCGAGAGCAGCAGCGCGAGGGGAAGGAGGCGGAAGGACGCCATGGCTGCTGGCTTCTGGGCTTGGGTTTCCGTGGAGGAGAAGAAGGGAATTAATGGGAGGAAGGGGTTTGGAGAAGGGAAAGCCTCCAACGTCTCCTTTTATTATGCGACGGCGCCGCAGGGGATATTTTTTGTTATGAATACTCTATGTGACTCGTAGGTGGGGCCCTGGCCGAGCGGGACCCGGTGGTAAGTAAGTGGGGTTTTTCTTTTTCCTTTTTATGGAAGAGGCGAAGTGGTTTTTCAAGTGGAGATTACATGAAACCTCACAAAAGCAACCGAGTCTTATTTTCATTGATAGCTTGCTGATCATAAAATTTTGCCTTCGTGATCTAGGCTAGGCTGTTAATGCATAATTTGATCTTAAGTTTTTTTTCACGATCTATTGTATTGTTATTATATATGATGAAATTAGTTAACATAGACGGGTTAAGTGACAATGTTTTAGCACTATCTAGTCCTAGACGTCGGAAAACTCTCTTGATATATGAATATAGTGTACGTCTTTTGTAATTTCTTTTTCGCTTAATTTAAAACAGAGCGCGTACGATAATTAGTCCAATATCGTACGTAGGACTAGGACCCCCTGACGTGCAGAGATGAGCTGTGTCATTTGATTGCTCAACTAATCGTTTGTTTTGCCTTCAAAAACGAAGAATCGTTTGTTCCTCCTAGATTTCTTGTCCCTTCATCTGCCGTCCGACTGACAGTGTGGCCTACCTCTCTTTCCCTGCCTGCCTCCATGGGACCGCCGGCGACGAGGACCACAACTTAGTAGGCCGGGGACTCAGGCGGTGGTCGCCGTTGCCAATCACCAGCTTGGTTCCGATTTTTTGCCGACCTAGATGCCAGATATATCTTCTTTCCTTCTTGTTTTTCTAAAAGAAAAATAGATTAGCTGCTCTTTTTTTTTGAACTCCTGTCTCTTCTTGTTGGTCAGGAAGAACGGAACAACCCATCCGTTGCGTTCTGAATCTTCGAGAAATGTGCCTACATTTGGTTTGTTGTGCGCGTGTTAGATCATCTAGTAGATTAATTGATTCTCACGATGATTAACCACCTGGCCCTCTGAAATCTTTGTCCGTTAACATCACCGGTCACTACCGTGAATTAATTGGGACAGACCAAGCGGATTGTGTTCGAAACATTGTACGCGTTTAAGACACTCCACGTACGTACTTTCTAATAATTAGGTAAGCCATCATGCATCGCGCCAGCCAGATTGCATGCATATTCGAAGTCGTGTCGCCTGAGATGCCGTGGTGCGCCTTGGCTACAATATAATATCATACCTGGCCTAACAAGTACCAAACGTCATTCTCATATATAGATGTGTGTCCTTAATTACCTTCAAAAGTGAGATCTCTTTGTTGTGGTGGTCAACCCGCAATTTAGGTCATACTCTACGACGGAGCCTGCCCGTTTATAGGATCTGAACAAAGCCTAATTGTGACGGTATCAGTGAACGTTTACACTCGAAACATCGTCTCCAACCCTTATATTGACGCTATTTCTTAATAGAAGATCGTTGTCCGAGTCCGGACAGCCGCCCGTGGTCGTCGGATGGTGGCTCCATCCAGTGGCGGAGCCAAGATTGGGCCAAGCCCCGGACTGATTGGGCCAAGGCCTGGACTAACCAGGATCAAACAGTGTAAAACAGGCCAGGGGCACCGTCGCCGCGCCCCGGGCCGTGGCCTCCCTTGCCTGGGGCTTGTCTCCACCCATGGCTCCATCAATAGTTATACTTGTCTTCTTTCTAATGGTAAGGAATGGAATGTCCTTTTCCCCTTTTTTGAGAGACTTAATTACGGGTAGAAGGTGCCATATTTGTTAGTATATTTACTTTTTATAATCATGTCTCTTTGTGACTACTTGTAATCTCTGGCCCAACATTTTCTTAGAAATGCATAATTTTGTATTTTTTTAAAGTAATTTCACCTTTAGTTTCTCCTCTTGTGTAGGTGTGAACTGAATTAATTTTTCTTTTGCGAGAATTCAGTTGATTCGTTATTAAGGACATTGTGTTTTTATTTCACAAAACAAACTATTGTCTATGTAACATTGGCTTGGTCAACAGTGTGTGTAGATTCCCTACCTCGGTGGGCAATGAACACCCCTCCATCCACTATTAGTTTGTGCTTTTAAAAGATCAAGATGTCGGCCTAGAGGCGAGGGGTGAATAGGCGACTAAACAAATTTAGTACAATGTTAATCAAATCTTTCACTTTTGCGGAATTAAGCTTGATTGATTAGCAAAGATGACCATATTTAATATGAGTAATCAAATATACTAAGCAAGATAAATATGAGCAATATAAAGGTACTTGCAAAGTAAGTGCGGAATTGAATGAGCAAGAGAGAGAATGATTTGTTGTCGAAGTTCGGATCCTTGGGGAAATCCTACATCTCCGTTTTGGGAAGCTCGACCATACGTGATCAAGAGTCGGCTTCCTCTCAAGCCTTTATCCCTCGAGGATGCTCTTGTGTCTCCTCGACTTCTTCTTGGTGATTCTTTCCTTGTAGAGGGGAATCCCGGCCTTCACAAACTTCTCGAGGCTCACCACAAGGATGGGAGCTCTCAAGGACTCCTAACCGTCTAGGAGACCCCAATTTCCAAGAGAAATAAGCTTGATGAACACTTGGAGATGAACTCAACGCGTCGCTTGGATTGATTCTCAAATCACCTAAGTTTTTCTCTTCCTCTCAAAGTCTCTCTCTTGGTGCTTGGAGGAGTGGAGAAATGCTCTAGAGAGTGTAGGAAATGAAGTGGGCAAAGAATTCCCTTACTTTGGGCAAGGAGGCTTATATAGAGGCTCCCTCAAAAACTAGCCGTTTGAGGGAATCTGGCAAAATCCGGACTGTCCGGATTTTGCTCGGACCCTCCGGATTTTCAAATCCAACGGCTATCGGTCGAGGTGGCAGAAGCCCGGACTGTCCGGATTTTGTCCGGACCCTCCGGGCACCCGGACTGTCCGGGCAGAGGTCCGGGCAGTCCAGTACTGATCCGGACCCTCGGCCGGACTGTCCGGGCTGAGGTCCGGATTTCCTCTGGACTGGCCGGACCCCCAGCCGGACTGTCCGGGCTGAGGTCCGGATTTCGGCAGGTAGGTAGGGTTAGGGTTTTTCAGGGAGCTTTTTGGCGACAAAGGCTTTTGTTTGGCAAAGGTTCTCCTCGACCATGTTCATCAAGCCCCTCTTAATAGTACAATGTTCCTAGACTCAATGTGACTTTCATCACTTAAATAATAAAATCCACATCTAGGAGATTTACCACCTTCTTCTTCTCCCTTTTTCTTTTGAGGGGTCGCCGATACTCCTCTATTTCATCCTTTGAGGACTCAACCTGTTTACATGCCTACAAGCGGTCATTAGTCCTCTAATCGTTTGTCATTAACCACCAAAACACATTTAGGGGCCTAGATGCACTTTCAGCTTTAAGATTCATATGTTTTATATTGTTACACTATGCAACATTGTACTCTTGTAAATGAACTAATACATATTTAGTCTGTACTAATGTATTTCTATCTATGTTAGGCATTGATAATGAATTAAAAATCAAGTGATAGTCGAATTCAAACTGTATTAACCATGTATTAGACACGACAACACTGTAGAGTTAGATGTATTAAGTTGTGAAATGAGACTGTGCTATAGTGAAGACGATGAAAATATGTGAACCTCAAAACACGAACCAACGCTCGATTTGTGAGTGGTATAGCCTAACAAAATCAAGGACATATTTTCTATATCTATATGTGAGCTAATGGACTATAAATCTGGTTGCTCCAAAAAAATGGAGAGAATTCCAAATATAACACTCGAAATTTGAGCAGTTCCAAATATGCCACTGAAAAAGTTGAAGTGCCAAATATGCCACTGAAAATTTACACCAATCCCATATATGCCATTACTGTCAGTTGACTAGCCATTGACCATTAAGTGGATGTTAAAAAGATGATTTTGCCCTTTGCCCTTTGTTGAAGTATTCAATTGAGCCAAGTGTGCTTTACAGATTGTACTTAGCCAACCGCAATGTCTACATATAGCTGACATGAACATATATATATTACTCTCCTAATATTTTCGTATCAAAAATGCATGTGCATGTACTAGTACCACTAGTGTTCCTAATGACTTGATGATACTCCTAATGACTTGATGATATAACAAGAGGTTAGTGCGTTGCTTTCAGGTGGAGAAGAGATGCCATCACAAGAAAATTTCAGCAGCATAATAGGAGACAATCAGAGCAATTTTTGCAGCATAATAATAGATAACTTAACTGAGAAACATCAAAATAGAAATCACCATGGCATCAATACGACACAAAACCATCTATCTTCTTTTAGAAGAAAGATCCTTCTTATTTAAACGGTTACACTTATAACACAAATTATTCTTTCGGACACTGTCCTCTCCTATTTTTCATGCCTATTTCAAAAACATGAAAGCGTAACACCACACCGCAGGACGTACGTTACAAAGGTTACAAACAACAACATGACATCAAATACATAAGTGCGTAGGGAAAGCACCACGGTTGCAGGCGACCAAGCAACGATGAACGATCACCACGCATGCACGTTCATCTGTCTCGTCGCATCAAACGGAAAGCTCTGTGGTGGCAAACACCTCCCTCTTCTCGACCTCGTTCACCTCCATCTTGCAGCACTTGCACGGCGGGCTCACCACCGGCACTACGCCGCGCGCATGCGCACGTCCATCCTGGAGCCCGTTCGCTCGCACGTCCACCTTACGCGACACGATGACGGAGTTGACCACCTCGTCGTCGGGGTGGTACATGGCCAACACTTCGAACCCGCCCCGCGCGACGTCCTCGGGATCGACGATGGGGTACAGGAACCCGCGCGCGCCGTGTGCGCTCCTCACGACGAGCGCCGCTCCGTTCGCCATGTGCACGCCCAGGTGGGCTATCACCCCCGCCTTCTCCTCTGCCGCCATGCCGATGAGCGCCGCCAGGAAGACCACGTCGTACGCGCCGAGCTCCTGCGTCAGGTCAGCGACGTCCGACGTGTGGAACGACATGCGCGCGCCCACGTCCTTGTCCGCGCGGACCAGCTTCTTGGCGCGCTCGTTCGCCGAGTCGCAGAGGTCGTAGTTGTCGAAGAGAGTGTTGGGGAGGTGGCGCCCGGCCTGGGGAGGGCTCGCCGCCGCTGGCCTGGAGAGGGCGCGCGCGCGGGGGCTTCGGGAGGGCGCGCGGGCCGGCCTCGGGAGGGCGTGCACGGGGGCTTGGGGAGGCCGCCACCGCCGGCCTCGGGAGGAGATCGGGTTAGGGATCGGGAGGGCGCGCGCGGGCCGGCCTCGGGAGGGCTTGCGCGGGAGCCTGGGGACGCCGCCGCTGCTGGCCTGGGGAGGCGCACCGCCGCCGGCCTGGAGAGGGCGCCGCCGGCGGCCTGGGGAGGGATTGCGCGGGGGCCACGGGAGGGCGCGCCGCCGGCCTGGGTGGGGATCGGGTTGGGGATTGGGTTAGGGATCGGGATGAGTTGGGGAGATGAGGGAATTGAAGTAAGGGCAATTTTGTCAATACATAAAAAACTGACAAGATTTTTAGTCCACTTAACGGTCAACAGCAGGTTAACTGACGGTAATGGCATATATGGGATTAGTGCAAATTTTCAGTGGCTGAAACTTTAACTTTTTCAGTGGCATATTTGGAACTGCTCAAATTTCGAATGTTATATTTGGAATTCTCTCAAAAAAATGAACTATAAATCTAGAGGTTAATTTCTCATAACTGGGTTACTGGAATGTTCCTTGGTTTTTTCTCTCTAGATCGATCAAATCGTCATATAACCCCGTAAAGCGATCTACATGTACCACAATCATACACAAAAGAACATTCTTTCTTTCTTGCCCCTTTATTTGCTTTTCTTTTGTTGCTTTGTCTCTCGATCGATTAAATAAGATTAAGAAGCTACTAGCTCCAGTGATCAGTGGTTGATGCTTTACACCAGGCACATTAATTCCATCTCCACGCATACACGACAAACATGTTAGTGATATTCCAAAACGAGCAGTTACGCCGTTAACAATTCGTTCGTCTTGGCTACTAATCATGTGGCATACGTGATGCGAATGTATGCACGAAATGGCAAGCGTAGCCACGTGTAAGCACTGAGTGGGAGAGTTTTTATTTCAAAAAACATGACGAAAGCACTACTTTTAATTAAAAGAAATAAGATTTAATTATAAGTGGACCGATTTAAAGGATAACAGATCCAAAACCATCAAAAAGAGCCCTAAATACGGATTACTTTTTAGTGATAAATCTGTGACCATTACCTGAGACTCGTGAGTTATGGCTGCTACATCACGATATATCATCCTTGATCTAATGAAACCCCGATATTTACATATTTTCTATACATTTCACATGATGTAGATAAAATGTGTGCTGCATAACAAGGCGGAAGCCTTGTTTGCCATCCCGAGAATGACCTCCCATCATAGTCAACCGATGCCCCACCTCGGCGCGACGTGTCTCCCCCGCCCACCTGCTCTTTCCCCTCGCATAAGCTCTTCCAAATGATTCACGTAGTATTTAGTTCGAGAGGAAGGTTGGACCGTTATATATCACCGTAATCACCTACATTTGATTGAAATTCGAGATTTCCACAGAAATTTTAGCACAATAATGTAACTTTGTAGAGATCACTGATATCTTCAATGTATCCACTTATATCTTTCTTGTGCCACTAATTTCCATGGCCTACAAAGACAAGCATTGCATGCATGTATACATGATGCACGCACAAGGTCCACCGTGGAGGTCAGTCCGAGCGACAGTAGTTAGTCACTAATGAGTCGAGATCACAGCCTCACAGTACAGCCGTTAGTACAGCGGGTGCCGAGACAACCTGACACGTGGCACGCAGATCGGCTCTGATGATGGGACGGCCAGATGGAGGTGGCGCCCATCACACTCTCGGATATTTTATCCGAGCTACACTACGAACAGAACATAGGAACTATGTGGCCATTGACATGTGGGGCCAGGTCGGGGCCAGGTGGGCCCCCACCTACGGATGGCATGGCAGCGTCGCTTTCCTGTGCAGCCGTGTCGGCATCAGAAATTCAGGTCTGCGGCTGAGATTCCTCTCTGCCTTTCCACCCACGCTATGAATTGTTCAGTGGAAGAATGAATCTCAGCCCTTAAAAGTATTGAGTGCGGTTTGAGATTTCTTCACATTTTTGTTCCCGCTAAATAGTAGGAGTAACATATAATGGGTAATTTCATACATACCTTATTGTATGGTATCAGTATGTTGCTTGCGTGAGCATTCGAGCCTCATGGTCTCACCTAACTTTCTTTCAATGGTCCACATATCCGTCACTAGCGAGTGATTGCCTGTAGTGACTTTATCGTTCTTCTAATTTCATAAGTAGTCTCCAAATAAACACTCATTCTTAGATATAAGTCATCGTACGTACATACTGGTATGAGTTTCATAAGTTGTATTAGACGTGTTTCTAAAACTAATTGGTTTCTTGCGAGATTTTCATCAAGAATCAAGCATACATTTCGGTCGGTCTCAAGGTGGCATGCTAGAGGACAAGGACTGAAACTTCACTAGGTTTGACTACAGTGAAGCTCAAGGGGTCTAGCTAGATCAGAGTGGTTGAGGTCAAAATTTCTAAGCAAAAATAGTTATATCTAGGCGTCTTTAGGCTCCGCTTGGTATTATAGGTGTACTATCCTAGCCACATTGGGTCGAGCTGATTCTGAAAATTAAGTGTTTCATGACTTTTTTTTAGTAATTTTTTTCTTATGGAATGTAATCAGAGGACAACCAATTTTAATTTGATTTACTCAACCAAATGGTAGACTTTTTTTTTATCACTTCTTCGCTACAGCTTAAAAAAACAACCACACCACAGCAACCACAAACTATGAACTATGCATTGGACTCTCTAGTTCCTACTGATCTGTCCATGAGGAGAATGCAAAGGGAGAACTGAATGACTTGCGTGCTTCGTTGCCTACTGCTTACCATTCGTGGGATACGAGCCAGATTCCAGTAGTACAGTCGTACAGACTAGATCGAGCCAGAGATTCAGGTAGCACACCACTGTACGTTGCATAAGCATGTCCCCTTCATGGGTGTGATTGCTCGTCAGATTCCTCCACTTGATGGCAGGCTAGGCAATGAATAGAGTTAAGAAAGCAATTGACAGCGAGATAATTGAAAGAAATGAGCAAGTAAAAAGATACTAGGGTATAGGAGATGGTAGCAATGACAACGTAAGTGGAAGTCGTAACGTAAGGCGAAGCCGTCCATTGAAAAATCAGAAGCGGACGAACCGCCATGGACCCCCCGCCCTGATTGATTGCAAATGCCTTGGCCTCTTTTATCTTGTATACTAAAATTCCCTGCATACCTTCCATCCTGCATTCTACTTCTTTTTGGTGATTTGTACACACTAAAAAAGATGTTTTGCTTAGTTGATCTTATCATGGGCACAGAGTCACTGCTGGCCAATTAAAATAGAATTCTTTTTGTCATGAAATGGGCCTCATGGATGCCATAGCCGATCTCACGAGTTAGCAATTGGATCTACCAAGAAAATCATGGAAGATCAATAACAATGCCTGAGACACGATATCTGTTAACGAGATTTAGCTAAAGTTTACATTTTGAGACATGACTATAGACACTCCTCCCCAAGAACATATCGCTGCAACCTCTGTGCCTGCATGGCCGATCTGACTGCTCGCGCAACCGATTAGACTGTTACTGTGCCAGCGCTGCTAATACAAGTCGTCATCGGATTATAGCAATGGTAACTCTATATACAGGGCCTAGGTTACAAAAATTCGAATCTTACTCCACCTTATACCACTAATTATAACTCCAAGTCCAAACATAACTTTATTCGTACATAATATTTGATACAAACTCAATAAACTCCACATTGACGAATACTCTCCACCACCTTGAAGTTGTTCACACTGGACATGGTTCTTTCCTTTATAGCTCAAGTAGAGCCGCCTGACAAGCCTAAATTGGCCTTAGATTTGCCGCCTCCGTGTGATGACACTTCTATTCCTACAACTCCAGGTTCCATAGCTCTACCTACAAGAGTGCTCCCTTGCAATTTGTAAAGATGTAAAGCCATCCTCTCTCCTGTCATCATAGTCAGCTTACCCTCTATATAACTCTCATGGTCTCCTGTCATCATAGTCAACTTACTCTCTATATGACTCTCATGATATTTTTATCCCAATCAGCTTGGTATGTCATACCACCATTATGAAGTACTCCAAGTGAAATCAGATACCTTCTCAGCCTTGGCACATGCTTGACTCCCTGAAGCACTCGCTTAACTTCGTCAAACATCTTGATTTTCATGTCACCTATTCTAGCAACACAGTAGCTTGTGTCATCTCCCACACAGGCTAAACAAACTCACTAGACTCGAAAGAAGATAATCATTCCTTGTTGGGTGTCACATGAAAAGAGCCTACAGCTTTAGTTGACCGCTTATCCGACACTAAGAGAACATCACTGCTGTTGCCCGAGTCATCACCATGAGCCACTACATTGGCACTTGCCCCACTCTTCAGTTCTGGATAGTCCTTCCTCATATGCCCCCACTCCTTGCACTTGTAGCACTACACCTTCTTCTTGTTCTTGGATGACCTCCCCACCTTCAGCATGACCCTTTCTCGCCTAGATCACTCTTGACTAGCAAACCTTCAGCATGAGTGACTTCCAATGCATTGTTCTCTCTTCTCAAATTCTGAGCCAATAACAATGCAGTAATGACGATAGATAGTATAGTATCCCGTATACAAAGAGGTATCCGCATACGATTCCCTGGATTATCGGAATAAGAATACGTATCCGGTAAGGATCCCAGGAGATAAGGTAACCCCCGTAAGGAGGAAGGATACCCCTTAAACTAGGAAGTCAATCCCGACGTTTAAGGAAGTCAGAGTCCTACTCGGGCATAAGTCTATGTCCAGTACAACTCAGGGAGCCCCCTATAAAAGGATCAGCAATCCTATAGGGGAGAAAAGGTCTTTCAAGTCCCAAGAGGTCAAGTTAGGTCCAAGAAGCCTGAAGCCTGAAGCCATCCAGAAGCCCCAGCGATCCCCATGAGAAGACCCGCTACCTCGAAGGAGTCGAGCCCCGCGGAACTAATCAAAATAGCCTCCGATTAGGTCTAGGATAGCCACTAACATACACCACCTTTGTAAGATATTCTCTGATTAATATATACAAACAGAACGTAGGGTTGTTATCCTGAGGGAGGCCCGAACCTGTATAAAAAGGACGTTTCCTTGTCGTCAGATCTCTTGGCCTTGTGCCCTAGGGGTCCCTACCCAACAACAAGTATCTTTATCTCACGACTACCGTAAGATCGGCGGTTTACCAATCGTCGACAGATGGCGCCGACCGTGGGGACCTCTCTGGCTCAAGCCTTCAAGAAAGTATCGGAGTCGGCAAGATGTGCAATTAGTCGCGATCAGCCTATGACGCCGACTACACAGCCCTCCACGGTTCGACCCGAGGAGGAAGAAGCAGGTTCGGCGGGGGATCCGATTGCTCTCACGTGACGTACCAGGTACTCAGATCTGGGTTTTTACGACAACTTCGGCCAGACAGATTTGTACCCGGCAACTGACCGCGTAGATCTTGGAGAATACGCCACTAGCGAGTACTCAGATTGCGAAGTAGATCACTTCAGAACCGAGTGCGGCAGGGCCTTCGGGGGGAACGTTGGTGCTGAACGATGATTCCCCGGCAAAAGCGATCAGCCCGATGTCCGGACTATCGCCTGCAACTTCTGATCGACCAGACGATCAAGATCTCAATCGCAGCATCCCTCCCGATGAGGAAGACACGATGGAGTGGAATTACACCTCATCCAATCCAGACGCTCGAGTGGTTCTCGCGATCCATGACGGTTGGAAAAATCTCGAGGACCCGGATCAGCCCGGGGGCTCACAACGTCGAAGCCCGACGGCTACTCCCCGCGGTAACGGGAATATGCTACGGCAGCAGACAGAACCCCTCAAGGGATGGGGGAATACGTATCCCGAACTACTCGAAGACTCGCCAAGATGCACAATCTGCTGTCACGACCACCGGCAGCAGATTTGACGACACCTGATGGAATACAGTGGCTACAATGGCTGTGGGCTGAACTACAGCAGGCCCAAACCCAAGTTGAGTCTTCTCGACTCCAGTCAGCAACACACAGCTCCAACTGAGGAAAGACCCCTCTCTGACCAGAGGAATCAGGCGGAGAAAGACGACACCCCAAGTATCAGTCTCGTCGGGTGGAACAGTACGTCGACCTCCGCGACGCTCTCAACGAGCACCGATCCCAAAGGCGCCAGCTAGAGCAATCTCCTCCCCGGGGAGACCACAGACACCGCGCTAATGGTCGAGGATGGTCTCCGACCCCGAACAGCGGTGAGAACGCGTCTTATCGGAAAACCATCAACTGATGCCAAGCGCTGTCCCAAGAGCTCCGACATGTGCGATGGCCGTCTCGCTTCAAGCCTGGGGCCCTAGAGTCATACGATGGCACCACGAACCCTGCAAAGTTCCTGCAGATCTACACTACGACAATTGAGGCCACAGGTGGGAACGAGAAGGCCATGGCCAACTACCTCCCGACCGCTCTCAGAGGAGTAGCCAGGACCTGGTTGACGAACCTACCTCTAGGAACGATCCGCTCCTAGGGACAGCTTTGCGACATGCTTTTCAGAAACTTCCAAGGTACCTTCACACGTCCCAGCGGGGTTGACGACTTATTCCTAGTCGTCCAACGCCCAGACGAGACTCTCCGAGAATTCACCAAACGGTTTAGTGCTATTCGCAATACTATTCCTAAGATAACCGGCTCGGACGTCATCCGCGCTTTCGTTCGAGGCAGCAGAAATGAGATGTGCATGCACGACCTGATCATGCATCCTCCGAAGATAATGACACAGCTGATGGATCTAACCGAAAAGGTTGCCTGTGCGGAGGAAACCCTACATTACATCAAGCAGTAGCAGAACAGGCCGCCCAGGTCTCCCCTCCGGACCAGAGACGACTCAAAGAAGGCGAAACGCAAGAAGAAATCCTCCGAAGGGAACAGGGAGAAGAGGTCTAAAACCGATGAGGTGCCGGCCGATGTCCCCGAGAAGCATACCTGGCGACCGCGCACCAAGGATAAGCAGACGACTTCCTCCGATAAGACAGGAAAACTCTGGTGCGATTTCCACTAGATCAATTCACATGATCTCCGTCCGATGATGACTCCACCCTTGAGCCATTCCAGGGGCATGTTAGAGCGATCGAGCATATATTCGGGGGCTCGGTGTCACGGACCCGGAATCACATATGGTTAAGGGAAAGGATAATTACCAAGGACCGAAGGATCCGTCAACCGGGTGGCACGGTACCTGCGCCGTACGCACCGCAGCGGAGAGATCCGACACCCGACCCACATACCATACGCGCCATACGTCGTATGTATCTATCACCGTGGGTCGAGCCGGCCGGAAGCGACTAGACTTCCCAGAGCCACATACGATTCACAGATTCCGGTGAAGGTTTGAGTCGTTCCCAATTCCACCAGGTGGAGCAAGGTCGAAGGAGCCCGGCGGTTCTACCCACACCCTAACCTAGCTCGAAGCTAGTGGGTCGCCCGAAGGCCCGGTAGAACCCACCCACACCCTGCCTGGCCGGCACTGCAGTCTCAGCCAGCGGGTCACTCAGTCGACACCTGCTCAACGGGGTAAAAAGAGGAACCACACCAACCCTTCACGACATACCCATATACTTCAAATCATACACGCAGTGTATATGGGCAGCCTGAATAACAACTTGATAGCACAACAAAACTCTAAATAAACGGTAATACTACTAATCGTCCACATGAGGGACTCATAAGTTTTCATCAATCGGTGATAACCGAAGGAGTAGTCAATTACATAAGGTAAACGAAAAGCAGCGGAATAGTTTTGACAAACCCATAGCGGAACATCAGCCGCTGATTCATAACCACAGAAGTTTTCCCAAAATGTCGAACACTACCGCGGAAACAACAATATTAGGCATCATCGAAATAATCTTCGACCACCGGCTCACCTGCAAGCTCTAGGAATATCCTAGGTGAGTACAAAGTACTCGCAAGACTTAATCGTGCTTGATTAAATGTCCTACACATGGATATACTACAACAGAAGTAAACATGGATGCTTCTCAGAGTAACAATATACATAAGGAAGTAACATCGATCTTTAAATAACATCACAAGTATTGCTACCCAAAATCCGATATCTCTTTCCCACGTGACTTCAAGCCCAGATCACCATCCAGATCCATATCCATTTCATAATAAGATCTCACTTGATCCATTTCCACTATCAATATACCACACATATCCAAACTCCAGTCAATCCATCATAGCTCATTATCATTTAGTCCCTCGGACCGTCACCGACACCTCGATTCCTAAGGTGAGGTGGGTGCCTCACCACCTTGAGGTAGCTAGCCTCCAAGGAGTAGGCCCGCCCATCAACACCAAAGCGTCGAGTGCCGCTAACGTCCACGCGTGAAAAAGGGAAAAGTGCACGATGAAGTCACCTCCGGTGGTATGGCGATTATCACACTCAAAACTTCATACACCGGGGTCGCCCCATCACTTCAATAAATACCACCTTATCCATCGTGCACCCACCCTCGGCTCTCCCATCTCACTTATTATCAATGTTCCAGTTGACTTAGAAATTTTGATTTGGGACCATCATTGACATACGACATATCATACTCCAACCATCCATCGACTCTGACCAAATCCAATGACATTCCCTAGCATGCTAGTTATACAAACAATACTCGAAAGAATAAAGCACACAATCAGGATTATACGAAACAATATTAAGAATGCAATGCAACAAGCTCTGCTTGCCTTGAGTGCTAGGATTTAGCTCTTGCTCGGTGTCGTAAGCCGAGTGGTCTCCTCTTCAGCCTCTGTTATGAATAACGCGAGTACCGGAAAAGAAGCAAAAAGGAATCCATAAGGTCCAGCATGTATGCATGATATGCTATGCTAAATATGCACTACTAGGGTGGCTTGAGGGTGATTGAACATTAGGATCGCCCAATTTTACTTGAGGGTTAGTAGAAGTGGTGTGAAAAACCCTAAATGTGCATGCATGTCATTTTATGCGAGAGTACAACGAGTTAGGGTTAATAACATCAATGATGGGGCATGGCAAAGGTGCTGGTTAGGTTTGTATAACGTAAGTAGTGTAAGCCACGAGGTCAATGTAGATAGGGTTACAAGTGTCGAGCTAGGGTTTTACGAGGTGCGACGAGGAAAGGGCTATCAACATGTAACCTTTCATGCATGTGCCATTACTGGAAATCTAGTGGTTCCTAATCGTAGGAAAATCTCGCAAGGATTCCAGAACTATAAGATTCGTCAAAATCAGAGTTACGGTTAAGATTCTAGGGTTAACGGAGCCTCGGACGTAGCAAAACTTCTACCCTAAGTATCACCCTGTGCATGTAACCCAAATCAACTTTTGATTCAGCCAAAATGCAGGGTTTCTCATGAGGTTTCCAAATATATAAAAACTTTTGAATTTGGACTTGTAGTTTGAAAGTTAGGGCTGTTTGAAGTTTAGTGCAAAAATCTGCCCCAAATTTCGAAACCCTAAATGCTGCGGGTACCCGAAGGCTACCCGAACCAAAACTAAACCCTTACGCGTACCCAAGACTTTACCCGAGAACCTCAACCCTTAACGCGTGCTACTGACATGCGGGGCCCAGGGTGCAGCGCTGACTGGGCGGGGACTTACCCAGTCAGCGGCTGACTGGACTCAGCCAGCCAACCGAGCCACGCCACGTCGCCTCTCCCCTCCACCGCACCCTCTCACGCTCTCTCTCTCTCTCGCACGGTGAAGGCGGCCGGGGACCTCACCGGAGCATCACCGGAGATGCTCCGGGCGGCAGGGAAGGAGGCTCCGGGCTCGGGGACTCGTCGGGAAGCGACGTCTGCTCACCGTGAAGGGGATGGGACGGCTTGGAGAGGCAGCTGGGTCCCGAGGAAGGCCAGCGACGACGAGGTGCGCCGGGGCGGCTCGGTCGCCGGCGGGGGAGCTTCTGCAGTCGGGGATCTGCAAAAAGAAGTGCCGCGGGGAGATGAGGGGAAGGAGGGGAAGCTAACGAGCAAGAAAAGGGGTTAGGAGGGGCGCTGGTTGCTCGGGAACCGCTCACCGGAGATGGGTGGCCGGAGTCGGAGGAGATGACCGCAGAGGAGGAGCTCGGGCACGGGTCTGGCCAAGAAAAGCACGGAAACGGGTGAGGGATGAAACGAGGATGCTCGGGGGTAGAAGATCTGCTGCTGGGGCTCACCGAGGCGACGAGGATTCCTCACCGGAGTTGAGGAAACCGGCGGCGACGGTGAGAAATCGGCTCGGGAGGAAAGGGGATGGGAAGGGAATTAGGGTTTTCCGGGGGCTCGGGGGCTGTCCGAGCGGGGAGAGGGGGTTTTATGGGGCGGCGTGGTCACGGGGGAGGCTGGTCGGAGCGGGGAGCACCGCCCCGAGCGGCCACTGGTCGCCGGAGACGTGGCGGGGGCGCCCTGACAAGCGGGCCCCGCGCACGGGAAGGGGGAGAGGGCGCCGACAGGCGGGCCCGGGGCGTCAGCAGGTGCGAGCGGAGGGGCGCGCGCGCGGGTAAGGGGAATGGGCCGGCCGAGGCGGCCCAGCAGGCCTCGTCCTGCGCCCCTTTCCTTTTCTTTTTCATTTTTTTCTTTTATTTAATCACAGATCCATCCCTTTTGTCATTTTATGTACAAATACTACTCCAAATTCTCTGAAATTTTTGCCAGGCCCTCCAATTATTACTTGTGAGATACTGTGAAAGTTTGAAGCAATTTGGAATTGGTTTGAATGGGGGCTCTAGTTCAAATTAGGGTTTGACCTAATTCGGCAATTTGAACTGCGACTAGGTCTTAGGGTTCTCCAAAAATTGTGAAACTTGGCATGGATTTCATATTTCACTATTCAAGGCTATTTCCCAAATTTGACAAGTTTCCATCCACATCTGGACCTCTTTTTCTCAAACCCTAGTTTCCTCGACGCTTTAGGGTTTCCTCTCGGATGCTCGGATTAGGGGTCATTTCATGTGGTTTCCTTTTGGGGCAACCTCGAGAAAGAAGAGGGGATGTTAGGAGGGAGAAAGTTACTAGGAGAATTCACCGACGGGTCCACTGACCCCACAACTTGCAAATGCTTTATCGAAGTTCGGTACTTCAAATAAGTTGATTGGTGTTTGCTAACATATCCACCGAGGATGAGATATGTACATATTCTATAAAATAAAGTTTAATATACAACTAAGGTTCGCAAGGTGTGGTGATGAGGATGCCATGTATGCATGAATGCAGGACAAAACCCTAATCGATACATTTGGGTGTTACACTCGGCCTCCTACGAGTCGAAGAGGCAGTACAAGGCGATCGCCCGAGAAGTTCTCGCGAGTATACCGCAAGTCCCTCGAGCAGTCAAGTGGTCGGAGGTCACGATCATTTTCGACCAAACCGATTGCCCCGAGAACTGTGCTTGACCAGGACAATACCCGATCATTGTCAAACCAATGATCAATAACTGTCGAGTGGTCTGGGTGCTCATAGATAGAGGGAGCTCCCTCAATATCCTATTCACCAAAGCCCTCGATGCGATGCAGGTGCCACAGTCATCGATCCAGACAGTGACACAGGCATTCCACGGTATCGTCCCAGGCTCGTCGGCCACGCCGATTGGGCAAGTCACACTACCTGTCACCTTCGGAACACCGGAGAACTTCCGAACAGAGAAAATCCTGTTTGACGTAGTTGACTTCGAGACGGTACACAATGCCATCCTAGGGCGCCCGACTCTGGCTAAATTCATGGCAGCAACGCACTACGCCTACCAGTGTATGAAGATGCCCGGCCCAAAGGGTGTCCTCACAATAAAGAGCCCCCCTCAGGAAGCACTACTCTGCGACAAGCGTAGCTTCGACCTCGCAGAACAACATCAACTCTCGAGTAGGAAAGCCGACTCCGATGCCGCCGCACGCACCCCCGCATCAGCAAGACCTCCACCGCAACTACGAGCGACGGCTTCGGAAAATACCCCCTCCAAGTCGGAGAGCAGGTTCTACGACTAGTTCGGAACCAGGGCAAAAAGGGATTTCTTCTCAGCAGGACAATGGCTCCGCAGAAGAAGTCGCCCGATCCAGGTCGCTCGAGTTAGCAGTAAGAGATAGTCGAGTCCCCCTAGAGAGTTTCTCATGCAAGCACCCTCGGTAAGATTGCACAATCATCACCCCTCCAATCGCCAGTTCGTCTCAGGTTGCGCTAGCTCCAGCCTCAAGTCGTCAAGCTACGAACAAGCCGATGATAAGACGCTCCGGGCGCCGTCGCCTAGCACGCGCACTCGACAAGCTTCTTCAGCGGGTCACGACAAGAGCACGAGTCTCCGGAGCAACCAACGACAACTCGAGAGGAGGAGATGATGTTTTTTTTTACTTCTAGTTTCTCCTAGCAGTTTTTTTCTTACAGTAGCTTGTAAATGATACTTCAGTCAGTTCATAGTTTTTTAATATCAAGTTTCTAGTTCGATATTTATTTTTTCAGACTACCTATCCGAGAAACTTCTCGAATAAGACAGTCAGGGGCTGGATAAGTATGTGACATCAAAACAAGCGTACACATAGACATAACCAATGATTCAACCTGCACAAAGGGAAAAGGGTTCCACGCTGCAACCGTCAGGGATGCGAGGAAGACCCCTTAACGTGTCTACAGGTGACAGGGGAAGCCACTGAGCCCCCCGTCTAACCAGACCTATGGCCTGGTCGACTAAGCTCCCCGGTTCCGTAGTAAAGTTCCCCGACCACGAGTAAAAGGAGAAGAGAAGGTGCGAATATGACTTAGCCAATAGAACCCGCATGCTTATCCGCATCCCCGACTACTTTGAACAGAAGGCATCACGGATAGAGTGCAATATTGTCGCAATCAGGGCAAACGTAGGACTTACTAACTGGCATCCAATATCCCTACGGCAAGGGAATACGAGTTGCTGCTATGGCCATGATAGTCTGTACGAAGACCCCTTATCGTGTTTATTGATGACGAGGAGGCAATGAGACCTCCATCCGACTAAACCTAAGGCCTGGTCGATCGTAGTCGGCGGCATACGGCACAACTCGTAGACCTAAGTCAAGGAAATTGGACGCAAAGTTCGACTAAGTCTACGGGAACCCTCACGTACGACTAACATTCACAGAGCAGTAGAGTTCAGATTTTCAGAAAATAAAAACATACGGGTTAAAGCACAGTTACTAATCACAGTATGTTACATAGTTATTTAGGCAGCCCAGGTGCCTGAACCCGGTCAGCAAAGGCGTCTGCTGCACCCTGCACAGCATCGAGAAGTCCTTCTTCCTCGTCTTCCGACAGGTCGGCTTCGAGGGTGTCCAAGGATAACTCCGGATGCTGGCATTTAAAAAGAGCCAGGGCGAAAGCCAAGGCATCTCGTACACCTTGCTTGAGCTCGTCGTCAAGGAACTTCTCAACAACAGGCTTCAGGCGGGAGACCGACGCCACGAGCTCCACCAACCAGATAGCCCGCGGAGGGCTGGGGAAGACGGTGACTCTGACCTCTACGAGCGCCATCTCTAGCGAGCAAATGGCGTGGTCAAGGTCCTTCTCCAGCTTCCCACATAGGCTTGGCTCCGGTTCAGTGAAGAGTCAGCCTCTGTGAGGCGGGCCTTCACGACCTGGAGCTCGGTCTCGCTCTCCGTCCGCCGCTTCTTGGACTCCTTGAGGCGCTTCTTTAGCTCCTTGTTCTCTACCTAGCGCGCCTCCAGTTCGGTCTGCGCCTTCTAGAGCGGAGGAACCTGAGAGATAGCGACTTGAAAACAATGAGGTTAGTATCGAGTACATTATTTTTTTGATTACTAACTCCCTGGATTACCTGTAGCAGGGAATACAAGTTGACGTTCTCTAGCACTGACGCCTCTAACGCTAGGGGCGTAGCATGTTCAACCGGGGGCTACGTCGGCCTCGCCGCCGATCGGTCGGATGGTCAACCTAGTCAAAGAAGGTAGCCTATCAGCCTTCACGAGAAAGAGAAAGGAGAATAGCGAAGAGGACCGAGAAGAAGACTTACCGTTGGCGCTTCGCGGGGGGTGAGATTCCTTTCGCTGGCACCTCCGAGCTCCGCTTCTCGGCAAGGACCAGTGGCGACTTTCCCTTGTCCGCTGGAGGGCTCACGACTGGCGCGTCCTCCTCCGGGCGAGTTGGCACCGGCTCCTCTGGGCAGGGATCGCTCGTGTCCTGTGTTCCGACAACCCACTCCCATCATCCTAAAGCATGGAAAGGTCAAAGGGAGAAAACTAGTTGAGCACGAGTTCGTACCTGAGGCTAGGGACTCGGCGGAGGAGAAGGAGCCCGAGTAGGAGACTTCGCTCGAGTAGTCTCTGCTGTTGCCTCAGCCTCAGATGGACCCTCAACCCTTGTCTCTAGGGTCGGAGCGGTCTCACCAAGGACTTCGACGTCCTCATCCTGAATAGGGGCGCCGGCCCGCTCAGCCTCTGAGTCGGGAGCCCCGCGGCCTACTTGCTACAAAGAAAGACCCGGATAGCATTAGTTGTGTTATTCGAATGAACCATGACAAGACGATGTAGAGACAGTTAACTCACTGAAAGGATCTCCTTTTGATTATCGGAGCTGAGCTTCAAGATCGGCAAGGGCACGTCAGTCCGCTCGCCTTGAGGAGATTGCTCGAATAGGTTGTTCAACCTATTCTGAAGCTCCTCGGGGGAAAGATCTACACAATCGATGGAAACCTAACGAGTGAGAAAGACAAGAGTTCTCCAACTAAACGACATGGAAGGGTTCGGACTAACACCTATGTCGAATTCCCTTGTCTGGTCTTTTCCCTCCAAGATCACCCAAGCGGGCGTAACCCTCGACCGGGGAGGGCTGATCCGACGCCGAAGGAAGTCCTCGATGACATCCCATGCCGACAAGCCTTTGCCGGCAAGGATGATGATGTCGCTAACGAGGGCCTTGAGCCACCTGGTTTCCTTTGGGGCTTCCGACCAGCTCTTGTTTGGGAGGGGCGCCAGGCCGCGGTAGTGGATCTCAGAGGAGGTGGGGGCTGGCAGTAGAACCACCTTGAGTGCCAGCCTGACCACGACGACTTCCAGGAGGAGGAGATGTAGGCGTCCTTCCTCCCCTCCCGGAATCGAAATCCGGCGCCGCCGACGATGCCTCCACCGCTGGCCTTCATCCGGCGGAGGTTGTAGTAATACCTCCAGAATTCTAGGCTCGGCCTGATGCCGAGGTACGCTTCGCACAGATGTGCAAAGACCGCCAAGACCGAGATCGGGTTGAGGTGAATCAACTCGAGCCCATAGAACTGGAGCACTAGGAGGAAGAAATGAGAAGGTGGGAATTGGAATCCATACCTGAAGAAGTCTGCGAAAACGACGGTCTAGGTCGTGTCTGGACTCGGGACTGTCTCCTTCAGGGCCCCCGATGAGGTACGAATACCTCCGGGAGGATGACCTCTTCTGCCAAGAGCTTCTTGAGGGCGGCGGAGTCCATCACCGAGGGCTCGAACTCGGGGATGACGACGATCGGTTCTCCCGAAGGATCCTCCGTTGACCTCTTAGTCTCGGGGACTTCTTCCCTGCGCTCTTCTTTCTCATGATCGTTAACGGTGATCGATGACGATGAAGTGGAGATTGGAGACAGGGGCGCAAGGAAAAGGATGGGAATGCTAGGAAACAGAGAGCAATGCGGGTAAAACCCCAACTTGCGGTTTCTTAAGAGATTCAATTTTCGCCTGACCAGAGCGCGGTTAACGGCACGATCTGTTCCATCGCATTAAATGTGGACAGTTGCTTTTCCTGCATGCGAGATGACGCGCACGGGAATAAGAGGGTCTGACAAACCCACGACCCCGACGAGCGCATTACGTTTTGGCTAACGTTAGCTGAACAGTAGCGCAGAAAAAGGAAAGATTCTTCATCACCACGCGAAATTTCTGCCACGATGGTTCGGTTTCTCAGAAATCTACCAGGCGAACGCGTGTCCGTGATCGACGGATCAGATTAAATCAAAAGATGCTTCTCGGGTAAGCTAGCCCAGAAAAATACCTTGGACTACTCGGAGGTTTATCCCGACAAGGATGTCGCAACTACCCGGTAGAGATAGTATTTGCTCGGGAATGTTGTTGACCAAAGTACTCAATTTCGCCTGCTTGGAGTTGTTTCCCGAGGAGGGCAGATTTCCTACAGAACAGTCATGATCTCACTTCACATACTGATGGGGAGCTTAACGATAGATAATATAATATCTCATATACAAAGAGGTATCCGTATACGATTCCCTGGATTATCGGAATAAGAATACGTATCCGGTAAGGATCCCCAGGAGATAAGATAACCCCCATAAGGAGGAAGGACACCCCTTAAACTAGGAAGTCAATCCCGACGTTTAAGGAAGCCCATAGTCCTACTCGGGCATAAGTCCATGTCCGGTACGACTCAGGGACCCCCCTATAAAAGGATCAGCAATCCTATAGGGGAGAAAAGGTCTTTCAAGTCCCAAGAGGTCAAGTTAGGTCCAAGAAGTCTGAAGCCTGAAGCCATCCAGAAGCCCCAACGATCCCCACGAGAAGACCCGCTGCCTCGAAGGAGTCGAGCCCCGCGGAACTAATCGAAGTAGCCTCCAATTAGATCTAGGATAGCAACTAACATACACCTCCTTTGTAAGATATTCTCTGATCAATATATACGAACAGGACGTAGGGTTGTTATCCTAGGGGAGGCCCGAACCTGTATAAAAAGGGCGTTTCCTTATCGTTAGATCTCTTGGCCTTGTGCCTTAGGGGTCCCTACCCAACAACAAGTATCTTTATCTCACGACTACCGTAAGATCGGCGGTTTACCAATCGTCGATAAGTAATATCTTCAACCTTAATATTTTCCTTATCGTGTGTCAAAGTAGTAACCAAATACTCATAGGATGGTGGCAGCGAACATAGAAGAATAATGGCCTTGTCCTCATCATCAACTGTACATCTAGACGCACTAGATCCATGACCACTTGATTGAAAATATTCATGTGTTCTGTAAGCTCTGATCCATCCTGCATTTTCAGCCCGTATAACTTTTGCTTCAGGTACAACTTATTGGTTAGCGTCTTGGACATAAACTGACTTTCCAACTCTGCCCAAATTCCGCTTGGTATAGTCTCGTCCATCACATGGTACATGATCTGATCTGACGCACACAGCCGTATGGTCCCAGCTACCTTGATCTTCAGGTCCTCCCAATATTCCACATCCATCTTGACAGTCTTGACAGCATTAGCTTTGATCACCTTCAGACAGTCTTGTTGTGCGAGCATGTCTTTGATCCTTGTTAGCCACAATGCAAAATTGTCCTAGCATCGAACTTTGCCACCTCGAATCTGATGTTCCTGAGACCTTGGCTATGAAAACTTGAGCTCTTGCCTCATAACCCCCTCCTTATATTGAACCTTGGAGACCTTTCCTTATCCAATACGAAATCGAGACCTAATAGGACTCCAAACTAGCTAGAATTTGAACTCCTTCCAATTGCAAGTAGAGACCAATTTGGACTCTATCTTAACCTTCCAATTCGGCCCTGGTGCATTTCCACACCTCCATGCCTTTTGATTCGGTGTCTTGTGCACCAACTCGAAACCGATCCATGTCCTCGTCAATTTGGAAGCTGCAAGGCCTTCTCCAATGCAAGAGTGAAGTGCACCATTAGTCCTAAAACTATAAGCGTCTGGACAGTTTGGTCACAAAACTGAAAAACGTCACACTTTGATCCCTAAAATGGTTTAAGTGACTCACTTTGGTCAAAAACACACAGCGCGGCAATTTAGTGCCACCGTGGCTCAGATGTGGCACGTGAGGGTCTTGTAGTCAGAAATGAGGCTAAGAAGAAAAAAATAAAAATAAAAATGGTCCTCCGTCTCCTCCGTCCTCGGCTTCATCCGCCGCCTACCGCCTGACGCCTCAGCCTGGCAAGGTCCTGGTCAGCCTCAGCCCGGCAAGGTCCTCCTCCTCCAAGGCGCGCCACCCGCTCCTCGCGCACCCGTACCTCCCGTCCCTCCTCGGTGAAGTTGGAGGGGTGGTGGCCGTTGTTGCGCGCCGGGCTTCGGGTCGCGGTAGCTGCGGCGGATGAGGACGCCGGGGCCGGAGCCAGTGCCTGTGCCGGCGGCGGATGCGGCGGATGCAGAGCGCAAGCGCGCGGTTTGGGCTCGAGCGAGGTGGTGGCGAGGTAGGACGCCGGCGTCGGGGATGAGGCTAGAGACAAGCTTCCGGCCGTTGCTGTCGATGAGGTAGTCGATGTCGACGAGCGGGATGGGGACCGGGTTGGGGTTCTTGATGAGCACGTCGGCGATGAGGTCGGCGCGATCGAGGCCGATGTGGGGGATGTGGATCCCGGAGACGTCGGTGGTGGGCTTGCTGAACCCGACGGCCTCCTTGATCTTCTTGCCGATGTCGTGGATGAAGTCCTTCACCTTCTCGATGAACCCGCCGCCGGCCTGCTGCTCCTTCTTGTCGTCGTTGTCACGGCGGTCCTTGCCGCTGCCGAAGCCACGCTCAGTCACCGTGGTGTCGCACTTCCCTCCGCATCCCCGAAGTCACAATCAGCACGCGCGCCTCCACCCCACGTCCTCGCCGCCACAGCCTCGCCCCGCACCTCGCATCCCTCCACCGCAAGATCCCGCCTCCAGCAAGTTTTCACCGCGCCCTTCTTGCTGTAGCCGCCCCCTCATCCTCCCGCAACACCGTGCCATACGGTGCCTCCCATCGCTACCTCCTTGCTCCAGATCTACGGGTTTCTGGCATTGTTCGGCTACCAAGGCCCAGCGCCGGCGATCTTCAGGCTCCTACGACACCGCACTGGCAATCCCCGGCTGCCCCCACACAAGTAGACCCGCTCCTTCCCCCTTTTCCATCTCACGACGCGGCGGCGAGCAGCAATGGGGAGAACCGGAGGAAGAGGGATTGAGGCTTTCTAATTTGGAGGATTGGGGATTGAGAAGAACCAAAATAGCAAGGGGCCTTTTGCATATATACCCGTCCCCATGAGCCACGTCTGAGCCACGGTGGCACTAAATTGCCACGCTGTACGTTTTTTGACCAAAGCGAGCCACTTAAACTATTTTAGGGACCAAAGTGTGACGTTTTTCAGTTTTATAACCAAACTGTCCAGACGCTTATAGTTTTAGGACTAATGGTGCACTTCACTCCCAATGCAACTCTGCACCCTAGGCCCGCGCCGCGTATTGCCATGCCACTGAGGTCGAACACCATGCACCAAAAACATGCTACCGCTGCCTCTGCCATAGGAAGGTCTGACCGGCCCTCAAGGGCGGTTTGACCGCCCCTTCCTCCTGTGCCATCCATAGATTAGCACCTGGTCGCATGCATCTTTCACCACGATGCTCCCTCCACATCGGTCTGATCGTCCCTCCTGGCCTACTGACCGCGCATGCTCGCCGCTTTGGCGGTGGCCACTGCATCTGCGTGGTTGCACCATGTCATGCCCACCTTCGTCGATTGGCCCACCCCTCTGGCTGATCGTGCATCCAAAGAAGTCGCCGAGTCCACCAAAACTACATCGTCCTTGAACTCTCCGTGACGCCAGTCTGACCGGCCTGGCCAAGCTGGTCTGACTGGCTATATGCCCCGATTCTGCCTCTGACTATCTAGGCCGCCTGCTCGCACTATTTGAGCCCCTGCTAGTAGTGGACGCTGATCTAATCGATCTGGCTGGGTCGGTTTGACCGCATCTGTCACCATCGCCATCGAATAATATGGGACTTGCCGCTTGAAGTGTTCGGCACCACCGATCGCTTCGCCGATCACCGTCGTGCTCCACCTTGCGCCATGTCCGCCCCACACACCACGTGCGTAGCTGACACCTTGTGAAGCATCATCCTCGTACCTCCATCAAAATCTTCCAATATCGCCTCTAGATCCAAAACCAACATCGAGCTCTAATACCACTTGTTACGAAATCGGCCCGTGACATGATCCCATAGCCATTCTCACGGGGTGCGCGATTATTGGATCTACTGAAGAAATCATGCAAAATCAAGAACGACCCCGGAGACATGATATTTGCTAATGATGTTCAGTCAAAACCTACATCTCTAGGGCATGACTATGGGCGTTCCTCCCCAAAAACATATCAGCGCAGCCTTGGCACCTGCATGGTCAGTCTGACCGCTTGCATGGCCAGTCAGAACGCCCCTCTAGGCCGATCGGACTGTCCCTGCGGCAGCGTTGCTGATACAAGTCATCAGCGTGCGGGTTACAACAATGGTGCCCCTGTATTTAGGGCTCAGGTTGTAAGAGTCCAACTCTAACTCTATCATATACCACTAATCTAAACTTGTGGCTCAAATAAATATATCGATTACGACAGATTTTCTGCACTGGAAATCTGTCTGGGTGCAATGAACTTGATTTTTTGGTGCTACTTGCAGGGAAGCAGAGGACCACCGGCTACTAGATGTGATGCTCGTATCAGAGAGGACAAACAAATACATGGCTCAAAATTCTAAAGCCTAGGTACGCAACAAGATTCTATTAAGCTAGATAAAAAATACAAATGCAAGAATCTTATGTACATTTTTTAATCAAAAAATCTTGTTAGTGTAAGGTCAGTACTTCAATCATAGAGTACCCTCCGTTCAGCTAACCATGAATAGAAATATCTCACAGTGAAAGCGACGTATGAATAAGCAAATATGCCGTGTCTAAGTCTTATTCCTAAGGTAAAGAAACCTGAAAGAATGCAGGACCTTCGGTCCATTAGTCTGTGCAATGTGATTTACAAGCTTGTATCGAAGGTCCTTGCTAATCGTTTGAAACTTATCATGCCGGAAATTATCGCCCCAATTCAAAGCGCGTTTGTCCCAGGTCGCCTTATAACAGATAATGTCCTTCTTGCTTATGAAGTGACTCATTATATGCAGCATAAGAGGTCAGGAACAACAGGGTATGCTGCTCTGAAGCTTGATATGAGTAAGGCGTATGATAGAGTTGAATGGCATTTTTTGGAAAAAAAATGATGCGAAAGATGGGTTTCTCTGAGATGTGGGTTGAATTGATTATGAAGTGCTGCAGGTCAGTGAAGTATAGCTTCAAGTTTAATGGGACAATGACTCGGGAGCTCTCCCCAGCTAGAGGGCTACGCCAGGGAGACCCTATCTCCCCCTATCTGTTTCTGTTTTGTGCGGAGGCGTTCTCTAGTTTGTTAAACACAGTAGAACAGAGAGGTAATCTGGAGAGTGTCAAGGTGTGTCCTGAAGCCCCGAGTTTTAACCATCTACTGTTTGCAGATGACTCGCTAATTCTTCTAAAAGTCAATGAAGAAAGTCCGCATCATTTGCAAAATATTCTTTCTCTTTATGAGGTTTGTTCGGGGCAAACAATTAATGTTGATAAATCCTCCATAATGTTTAGTAAGAATACAAAGAGAAGTGACAGAGTCTCCATGATTCAGAGATTGGGACTTCGTGGTGAATTAAGGAATGAAAGATATTTAGGGCTGCCGGTTTATGTTGGACATTCAAAGACCAAGTATTTGCTTATTTAAAGGATCGTATATGGGCTGGCATCCAAGGGTGGAAAGAAAGATTGCTTTCAAAGGCAGGAAAGGAAATCTTGATAAAAGCTTGTGCCCAGGCGATCCCTATGTTTGCCATGTCTTGTTTTGACATCACAAAGAGTATATGTGACCAGATAAGTACCATGATTGCTCGGTATTTTTGGGCGCAACAGGAAAATGAGAACAAGCTGCACTGGCTAAGCTGGGAAAAGATGACACACTCAAAGAAGGACGGAGGGCTTGGTTACAAAGATCTGCATGGTTTCAATCTTTCCATGCTCGCCAAACAAGGGTGGAGATTGCTCACTGATCCAAGCTCTTTATGTGCACGGGTCATGAAGGCGAAGTATTACCCAAACAAAGATGTGCTGCATGCTCAACTGGTGATAGGAATGTCATATACGTGGCGTAGCATTCTAAAGGGTTTAGAGTTGCCAAAGCAAGGTGTGATCAGAAGGGTAGGAAATGGCAATTCCATTAATATATGGTCTGATCCATAGCTGCCGCGGAGATGGTCTCGAAAGCCGATCACTCCTTGCACAAATCCTCTGTTTCAGCATGTGGCGGAACTTATTGATCCTCATTAAGGGGGGTGGGATGTACAACTGGTGAAGGACTCTTTCTGGGAGCAAGATACTTCGCTGATCTTGGCAATACCGCTGCATGAGAACATGGAGGATGTATGGGCATGGTACTATGATCCAAAGGGTCACTTTTCGGTCAAGTCTGCTTATCGACTGTTTTGCGATATATCGGCAAGAGATAGTAGTATTAGCTCCAACTCAGCCTCAGCGAGCATCCAGTTCAACTGGTATGAGATATGGAAAGCACCATGTCCGGCAAATGTAAAAATTTTCCTTTGGCATATGGCCCATAACAGCTTACCGCTGCATACTTGCATTCAGCACCGAGGATTGCAACTAGATACTCTTTGTCCTGGTTGTGGGCGTCTAGATGAGGATGGAGGCCACTGTTTTCTACGTTGTAAATATGTCAGGGAAGTGTGGCGAGCTTTACTGATGGAAGAACACCGTCAAGAGCTGCTTTTGAGTGCTGGACCAAAGGAGATGTTGCATGTGATTATGAACTGGGATAAAGCAACAAAGCTACTGGCTATTGCGCTCCTCTGGACCTGGTGGAATTCCTGGAATAAGCTTAACGTGGGTGAAATGAAGCTGAATATAAATGCCATCATTTTCCAGGTGAGAAATGTTGCAGCTGACTTTGAGCAATTCTTTCTAAAGGAGAAGGGCCAAAGAGAATTTTATACAGAGCCAATATACTGGTCAGCGCCGCCAGAGCATTTCCTGAAAATCAACATGGACGGATGTTACTCCACATCGCATGGTTTGGGTGGATGGGGCTTCATCATCAGTCACGGAAGCATTGGCGGTTGGTGCTGGTGCGGGCTGACTAGAGCACGTCCAAGACGCACTGCAGGCGGAGGCGGAGGCCTGCGTTCGCACACTCCGAGCGGCCAAAGAATGGGGCATAACCAACGTGGTGGTGGAGACCGACGCCCTAAACTTGCTGCACGCGCTTACGAGCTCCAGTCAGGATCTTGCACCAAATGGGGTGCTCTTCAGAGACATTAAATATTTTCTGTCCTCAAATTTTGCATCTTTTAAAGTGTCCTACTATCGTAAGTCTTGTAATAAGGTTGCTGATGCCCTTGCGGCTTTTGGGGCGAAGCTGGCGGTTGATCCCCAAGTTGTATGGATGGATGGTGCCCCGGCCTTTGTACACTCTTTGCTCGCCAGCGACTCTGCTCGGCGCTTTGGTTAATGGAATCATCCAATCCTAAAAAAAAAGAGTCTCTAAAGCTATAAAAATATTCGGGTTATTATTTATATATATTGCTGTTTATCAATTCGTGCAATGGACGTATCTCTAGAAATGACGTCTTAAGTATCCATCGTCCAGAATTAAGCTTTCTCGAAACAAAAGCACAAATCTGTCCCCCAAGTTCACCTCGACACTGACACTTAGGGCGCGTTTGGATAACGGGAAATGAGGGATAGGAAAGGGAAATGCTATACCGATCCACAGAAATCCAACGTTTGGGAACCTGGTTTGGGAAAAGAGGGGGAAAACGGAATGGGAAAAGAGGGGCGTATTTCCCAGCGATTTCATCCCGACGGAGGGGGTGGGATAAGGCTGGAAATGCGCCTCGTCCTCTCGCGACCTCCAAACGCGCCGGCGACCAGCACCTCCTTCGCCTCGCCTCCTCCCCCCACCTCCTCCCCCGACCCCGCCTCCCCGCTCGACGCCTTTGCCTCTGTTCGCGTCCTCCATCCCCATTCTCTCACACGCCCTCGCCGCCCCGTCCCGCTCCGGCTCCGAGGAGACGACCAGCGGCGAGCCGGTCGGTGGCACGCCCACCCCCCGGCCCGACCCGTGGGCCCTTGCCGCGCCGGCGACCAGCGAGATCCGAGCCGCGCTGTACACGTCCGGCTCCGGCTCGGAAGAGACCTGCAGCGGCGAGTTCGTCGGCGGCAGCCCCATTCCACCGGGGCCGAGCGCGAGCACCACGGCATCGGCCTCCACCATGTCGCGCCCCGTCACGGCCCACCACGCGCTCCACCTCGCCGATGACCACCTCGGCGCCGGACGTGGCGAGGACGGCCTTGGGGAAGAGGCCCGGGTGGACCTGCGTGGTGGTGTCCGGGGTGCCGAGGACGAGCGGCGGCGCGGCGGAGGCGGAGGGGTTGACCCAGGGAGGGAGGAGCTGCTGCGGCGAGGCGGGGTCGGCGGGGTGGGAGGGAAGGCAGACGGCGGCGCGGCGGAGATTTCCATATCCCTATCCCGTCAACTACCCAAACATCGGAATGGGATGAGATTTCCATATCCCAATATATCCCTTTCCCACTCTATATCCCAATCCCTATCCCACATCTCATTTCCATATATCCAAACGAGCCCTTAGTGATGCACGCCCTCATAAAGTGACAAAGAAGTTTGAACCTCTCGATAAATATAAACATTCAATAAATTTCTCAATACAAGTCGAATTTACTGGGACCACACAGAAAAGCAGCATATTAGAGGCTATAATTTCACATGACAATCCTTCGATAACATGACTATAACAATTGATCCTCTAAAAATGGCTCAAAGATTGTTCCAAACTTGATTTTGCTTGAGCCTGTGGTACCAATTTCGAGCTAGTATCCTGTTTTTCAGCTAGGTACAGTTTCCCTTTTACCGGCCTTGTCGGAATCCAAGAAGTAAACTAGCTTCTTGGAGAGAAGTAAGGGAAAAAATTAACAGGTTATCCTCTCGTTTTTCCTAGACATACCAAGTTACGAACTTAATTTTCTTTACTTTTCTCAAGAAAGAGATATCACTTCTCTATGTTTGTTCATTATTTGTAGGAATAAACTCCATTAGCAAAATCCTGACTGTAAATTAAAGTCTGATTTTTTTTTGAGTGTAAAGTCTGAAAACTGGCAGTATCTAGTCAGTGCTAAGCAGGGCACTTCTCCCCTTGTGCGTACATTTCGTAGTCTGCATGTATCTACAAGGTAAAGTCGAACATTCAAAGCAACCTGTTATCTATCTCCTAAGGAAAAACAAACACTTCTAGTGATGCACAGTAACACATGGTGCTAAACTTTATGAATTATGTACTATTATGGTCTTTTACCAGGCAAAACCCAGAAGAATAGATGTTTATTTTATGCTACTATTATTTGATTCCCCTGTTCTCTTTTGTCATGCTTATTGTGACTTTTTTTGCAAAAATATTTTGAATAGTTTTTTAGTAATTAGTAGCCCTGAGAATTCCTCAGCTAAATGCAACAGGAGAAGCTGAGAACACATGAACCTTGTTCAGAACCTTCAAATAATACTAGTATATAACCAAAACTCCTGAGAGCTTCATGGATATGTTTGCTAACCTGTCTTTCATTTTTTGTGGCCCTAAGAAACTGTTCTTTTCATGTTTCAATATGCTTTTACAAAAACAAAAAAAATCATGTACAGTCAACGGAAGTTTAAATCTGTGCTCAGCTTTCCAGAGCTATACACTAGTTCCGTGCAAGGACCATAACGCCAGTTGCACAAACTACCAAATTTGAGCAACGTTCTGTGATGGAGCTGTGAAGAAATGCAATTCTAACTTGCATGCCTCTTGGAAAACCTAGAATTCAATATTCACATTACCTGACTGCCATTTCAACTCCCAGCTGCAGCTCTGGTGGAAGAAGCATATCTTGCTGAATTGAAAAGCCTGGCTAAAATGCACATAAGCTCAAGCTCAGACATTACACATGGAAATATAATAGGGCAGTTTAAATTATATGCAGAAATATACCACATACCAGAATTTAAAGATATGATGAATGTTGGTTGTGGCCTGGACACTCGATAACTTGTAATCTGGCAGACCCTTGTGAGCATGCTATCGCTGATCATCAAGTAACTATGACTAATTCCAGAATATTCTTGGATGGATGCAAACATTAACGTATTACTAAATGTAAACTTAATCAATGATTTTTTTGGGTCTTTGGCCTGTGGTCCTCGACGCTGCCTGCTGCTTAGAAAGAATTTCTGCTATAAGTTGTTTTTGCCCAAAGACTTGAGCATTTTTCAAAAGCAAATTCCTTGATGATGAGTCCACGGAATAGCCTTGACCAGTCATCCAGTCCAAGAGGCATAACAATAGCTGCTTCTTATCAGGCTTCTGGATGTATCGCTGAATTGCTCTCCCAAAGATATCCTGTATGTCGAACGGTTGTGTTCACCATTGGAAGGAAGAGTAAGTTAGCACACTAGATATAGTCATAACATGTTTCGATGAAGGTCAGTCTTGGTGACATAGTGGTTCTTGAGCGATCATGAGTAGAAAATGGTAAGTTCTACCACTACAATACTAGATCCATGGGCATTTGAAACTGATGTATGTGAATTATACAACTGAGATGTGATTGAAGATTTAAGAATATCAATTGTCATGTGAATTCCCAAAGTTATTGAACTCTTAGCTAACTTCTATCATGCAATCTTTTGGAGAATCCCTGTTCTAGTCAGCTCTAAGATTTCACCAGTTTTCAATATCCGGCCATCCAGGGTTCAACTCCAAACTAGAATAAAAAAGTACCAAGTACAAGACCATCACCTGGCTTATACGCCATCCTGAACGGTTCAGTGCTTTCATAACATCGTTAATCAAATTTATGTTGCCCGATATCATGAACTGTCCAGCAAATTTCTCCAAAGAGTGTGGAGATATCAGCTCAGCATTGTCCTGTTATATCGGCATTTGCTTAGTGAAGATACACAAAACTAACAATTGAGATGCCAGTAGCAAATGCCAAAAGCATAGTACCTTGATGACTATATATGCATCCTTGAGAAGTCCTGCTGGAACTAAGATGCCTAAAACCTTCTCATGAAGAGATTTACACACCGTTCTCTTACTGTATCTCATCATATTATATACAGAAAATGCTTCAGAAGGGAAACCTGCTTCTCCTAGCTGTACCAGTACCTCAGAACAAAGCTCCTGGAGAAGATGTATAGAAATTTTGGTTACTTGCATACATATTTTCACACCAAAAGCTCACTCAAAGCATGTTGCAAGGAAACGTATAATTCTCACACTATTCTGCAAGCATGTCATAATAGATAGTCCTTATTCCAATCAACAGAAATTACTAAAGAGTGTCATAATTGTGGTTTGATCCAGCATAGAACTTATTAAAGATATATTAAATTTACCAAAGATACGAGAACCAAAATACCTCATTCAATTGATGGCCCTTCGTCTGCATATCTTCAATTGTCTTGTATGCTAGGTGATAGACCTTTCCCTTGCAGAAGTACCTTATTAAAGTATTAAATGTAATATGATCAGGTGATATGTTCAATTCATCCATTTTCTTGAGCATTGTCATTACACTTTCCATATCATTTGTGCTGCAGTAAGCACGAAGTGATGTATTAAGCATAACAAGATCGTATGTTGCATTCTGGTCCTCAAATTCTTTTGCAAGTTGTTTTGACTCTTCAAGATAACCATCTCGATGTAATGCTGAAATCATGATACTAAATGCATAGCCATCTGCAGAAACCAGAAGATAAGCACATCATACAAGATCAAGAAGACACAAATAGTAATAGCACTGCTGAGACATTTGCGTGGGAACAAGTGGGCAATGCTCTAGAAAATTATTATAGTACCACATACATAACACTCATTTACTACGAAAAGCTAATAGGTTATATAATTATCAGTGCATAAAATCAAAAAAACCATACAATACAGTTTTTCAAAAGCTTACAATGGAATTTGGTACCCTAATTTGCAGCTAGTCAATTAGATATAGAGCGCCCAGGAAAATAAAACAGAGTGAACCGTGCAATAAACTGAATAAATTATAAGTAGGAACCAGACAAATGAAGATCAAATGTTTAAAACTAGCTCAACACAGCATAGTAATCAGGAACAGCTTCAATACATTTAGGGCATGTTTCGTTGATGCCTAACATTGCCACAACTAACATTAGACAAATTGTGGCTACCACCAAAAGTGTGACGACCAATATGGCCACCATAAATGTGGCAATATTTGGTAAGAAATTGAGTCTATGACATGTGGACCGTATGGCTAACAAAGTGTGGCAAGCCACAGTGTGGCAATGAACCAAATACATGCTTAAAGAATTGTGGCACGACTAAGGTTAGGCGTGGCGACCTTAGGCTACAATGAAAACATGCCCTTAGAATGAGAAACTAGAATAGAGGTACTCTAATTTGATATCTGGTTAGATGTCGTACCAGATTTAACACTTTTTCTTTCATTTCATTAAATAACATCATTGCTTCCCATATCTTTCCTCCTTTGGCAAGGGCATCAATCAATATACAATATGGCATCTGTACACAGTATAAGGATAGAGGGGTTATGACTGCATACACTAAAGCATAAATTGGGTCAAGTTACGAGACAATTCAAGCATGCACATGAAGTAGTGTTGTGTGTGAGACCACGTGTTTTACCTCATCCTGTGCAAAGCCTGAGGCTTCCAATTCAGTTAGCAGCTCCTTAGCCTTCTCAAAAAGACCACCTTTAGAATATACCTTCAACAAAGTGGTCAGTATAACCTGCAAATGTAATTTAATTTAGATGTTAGCATGACAATATTAGCAACACTGCTTTGTTGCACAACCAAAGATAATTCCAAAAATTATACAAGTTCAATTGCAAGACAGTAGTTAATATAGTTATAATTGATTGTGGAGAGGCTATGTTACAAAATATCCAGGAGCACCAGTACCCTCATTTTAACCCAGGCCATCCAACTACAAGCCCCATTCGACAGATCATGTGGCAAGCAGCAAGCAACATTTTAGCACCCAGACAGGGTTTGCACTTTGCGTAGACACTTCCTCTAAATAATTAAAAATATCCTTTCCAAACATAATGTTTGTTGTTTGCTCATTGCTGCCTACCACATAAGTGTTTGTTTTCACACACATGGACAAGCATCACTGACTGACATGCTATATGCTGAAATTTATAATATAAATAAACAAGATACAGTAGAAATGATGAAGCTGGTAAAAACCAAGTTGCATGCTAAAAGTCTAAAACACCAACAAGGCAACAACGTATACTCTGCAAGCTACAACCTGATGTGTCACCTATAATATTTCAATATCCATACCAAGAAATTGTCCAACTCGTGGCATATGGATGTGCCATATCCATTGAGATGGATGTGCCATATCCATTGAGAAATAAACTCAACAATGGCATACTTAAATATGAAACTACCAGAATTGTGGAGCAAATCAGAAACCATAGATAACAGAACTAATTAGAAGGACAAGTAAAGAAAATAGACCTTATTTGGTGTTAATCCAGAAGACCTCAAATCTTTCATCAACATCTCAGCTTTTTCATAATTAGAGTTCTCTGAATATGCATTCAACAGAGAGCTGTAATGGAACAGATTAGGATTATGGCCCTCATCCTTCAATTTCTGGAAGTATTCCTCAGCCTCCTTGCAGTAGCTATGAGATGCGCATATTGCCAAGAGAGTTCCATATATTACACTATCCATCTGAAGACCGCGGGAGTTCAGCTCATTGATCAACTCCATTGCCTTAGAGTACCCCTGCTTCAACTTCATACACCCTGATAGCAGCTGGAGTTTGGAAAGAAAGAATTCAAAAGCTATTCCTCCAAGCCAAAATATGTTGTCTAATGCCTATGACAATGTTAATATGGAAAAATGGGGGTCAAAGTCCCGTACGGTACTGTAGGTGAATAGATCAGGTGATAGACCTTCTCGTATCATCTCATCATAAAGCTTGAAGGCACCGTCAGACCTCCGTTCTTCACCAAGCACCCAAGAACCGAATTACAAACCGAGACATGGACTCTGGTCGATTGGTCCTGGATGGCACCGTACACTTGTAACGCTCTTGCGGGGTTACGGCTCAACCCAAGGTACTTGAAATAGCTGCTGTAAGACGCAATGTTGAGCATGTCGTGCTCCTGCATCCAGCCGAAGACCTGAAACAAAGTTCATCAACTCCTGCGCAAAGCTCCACACTAACCCCATCAATTGACCCCCCATCTGAGCGCACCTGACTGTCCATGACAATCATCACTGAACATTACTACCTTAGAAAGCACATCCCAGCGCCTGGTTTCCCCGTAGTGGCGCAAGATTATGTTGCAGTCTTGTGTCTGCAGCACATCCTCAAACCTGTACATAAAGGGCAGAATTGGCAGGGATAAACTTTAAATCTGAGCAGCAGTGAGCCTATCCTAACATCCCATTTCTCTTGTTCATCGTAAGCAAGTGGCAAAATAATCCACAGCAGCTGAGCTGTGCTTTGGGGAATCGCCACAACGACAGAAAATGAATGCTTGACAATAATCAAGCAGGAGAAATATGGCTGCGGGTGCGTGTACCGGGTGAGGGCGGCGACGGGGTCGGGGGCGGCCTTGACCTCGGCGACTGCGTTGCGGCGGGGGGACGGCGGTGGGGTTGGGCTTCGCGTGCTTTCAGCATCTGCGGGGCGGCGCGGACGAAGGGAAGGCTCCTTGGCCGGGAGGAGCAGGACGCCGCCGTCGTCGGCGGGGAGAAGAAGCGGGAGGCGGCGACCGGCAAGGACGCGGCTGCTTCCATTGCAATCTCGTCCCGAATTCGACGACGAGGTGTGAGACGAGTGAGCGTCCTCTTGTCCGTTGGCAATTGGGTGAGATGGCTATGTTTGGATTGTGGCCCAAAACTACCTTGCCAATTTTTTGGTCATGACTGAAATTTTGGTCCTTGTATAGATGGTTGCCAAAATTTTGACATGCCAATGTCCCTTTACCAACTCTAGTGCATTTTTCTTGCTAATTTTAGCCAAATCATGGGCAAGCAAAACCTTTTACCAAAATTTTAGCTAGCCAAATTTTGGTGAAACAAACCTGGGCTCAAACCAAACACACCCCATATGTCCAGCAATATCGTCTGAAATTCTGGATGGGCCGTCTTCCCAAGTTTCGCCTAACGGCCCGCTAGTTTCAGCGAAATACAGTTCTGACCATTGTTGTCAGTCTGCGTGAGATCTCTCAGGGTCTAGTGATGTTGCACAAATTACGCAGCCATGGTCCATGGATGCATCCGTCTATCTTTTTCATGATTCTAAGAAATATATATCTTCTTCATGCCAACTTTGCTAGACTGAAGCAACTGGGTATATACTGCCATTTCCTGCTTATCGGAATACAGTAACATTCCATCCTCAAGAAAGGGAAAATCACAATTTTCCTTAACGTAAAGAGCATCAATGAAAAGTAAAATGATTTACAGGTGGCCATTAAAAGGTACAAGATCATATCAGCATTCCATGGGTGTGAGGTGCCTTCATAATTCACATGTACATGAACAACTCTGCTAGGCTGAAGCAATTAGAGCATATTAGAATTTTGACTGGACCGGTGATTGGGAGAACTGACGATGATAAGAAGGTGGGTCAAAAAATAGGGTCCAACCTATTCCATGTAGAGCTAAGAGTAAGATCTCCCTCTTTCATGTAGAGCTAAGAGCAAGATCTACCTATTCCATGTCGAGATAAGAGCAAGATCTAGACCAGATATGCTCAACATTACAAGGATTTGAAGTTATACATATAGCTCCTCAATGTGCTGATATCTTGCATTGACTTCAGAAGCGTATGGTCCACATAGAGGCTCAATGCAGAACCACTGCCCAATAAGACATGTAAGGACAACAATGTATTATTTATCAATTGGTTAGCAAAAAGCATGTCAAAGGAGGAGCAAGTAAGCATACATCAAAGGGCCAAATGGGAGCCACACTACATCCCATCGGATCCTTGGTAACCTGCAGCACAGAAGAATCACAGAGTAGCATTAGCATGATATGTCTTGTTTCTGATGCTATGCTTTTGACATAACAACTGAACAGTTTGTAGGATGACATACTTCAAGAGGTAGTATGTCCAGAAGGTGGCTACCGCCATGCCAACATAGAATGAGTACCACATCCACTTCTTGGAGGCATTTGATGCTAGTAGTCCCTTAACTGCGAATAAACATGCAAGGGCAGCTATCCAATCTACAACATTCATGGTCATGCATCAATGAAATAGAAGAGAGGTGAAAATAGTTTTGAGTCAGCAAACACTCTTCTTTGTGTATGTTAGTAGGATGTTCTTCCAGTTGTTCGGGAATAAAATAAGAAAAAGAAGCCTAATGGAATGAATTAATGATGATGGAACCGGCAGGTGCACCAAACGTTATCTTTCCTAATATCACCCTTTCACAAAACCAGCTTACCAAAACTTTAATGAACAAACATTTTAGGAGAGTTAACTATCTCTTGGTGGCAATGCCCTGGGAAGCCCCTGGGGATGCAGGGACCTAATATAGAACATATCATTCCATAAAGCCATCCATGGAACAAAAAAGAAACGAAGATGTAAAGTTAGCACCTTGAGTGAATATGCACTTAGCCACTGTCTAAGTGCCTAAAAGTTGAACCCAGGTAACATGCAGAAACTGTGTAAGTTGTTGTTTGTGTTTTATACAAAATTATGTTTTGCAACACTGACATGTTTATGCTATCCAATGTAATATCATTAACCACTCTTACCTGCAACTATGACCATCGGTGCAGGCAAATCTTCCATGAAGTAAGCATGATACCGCTGTTCAATGGTGAAGCATGAGTCAAACAACATGGCGGTGGCACGGGGAAACAAACTGTCAATACATAATCATTCCATATAGAAACTCATGAATACATTTAAGAGTTTATTACACTTTGGACAAGGTATTGTGGCTTCTTTTTCACTTTGCACCATGTTATGAAAAACCGGTCACTTTGCACCAGTGGGGCCACTCTAATTTGTCACTTTGCACCAGGTAATAAACTTGGAGAGAAAACCAAACCGGTTTTAGCGCCTAGCCTACCTGAATCGATAAAGTAATTATGCTGGCTAGTTCTTTTTTAAGTCACAACAAATTCAGTCACGGGTCACTCGTGAAACATGCTGCCAGCAAATTCAGTCACAGTCTCGCTTGTTCATGATTGGGCAGGAAGAGCAAAATTAATGCTACATCTGAAATCCTCCATGCATGCACGGTACTAATTACACAATATGCACACGAAGATAATAATGTCTGTACACATCATTGAATAGCTTGTAGGATCAGTAGGCATATATCATGCATTTCAAACGTTGGGACAAAATAAACATGCAATAAGCTTGCCTATGTAATTAGTTTAGTCGATTCGGGTGGGCCAGGCGCTAAAACCGGTTCGGTTTTCCTCTCCAAGTCTATTACGGTATTACCTGGTGCAAAGTGACAAATTATAGTGACCCCACCGTTGCAAAGTGACCAGTTTTTTCATAACATGGTGCAAAGTGAAAAGGCAGCCGCAATATCTGGTCCAAAGTGCAATAAACTCTACATTTAACAGACACCATATTTTGGAATTTCTGATGCTTAAGCACTTGAGCTGTAGAGGTGGAGAATGCTTCAGAGCACAGAGAAAATTGTACAGCAAGCAAGCAATAATACATGTATTGATGAGAATAAAGAACATGCTGTTATTTTTCAACTGGCAAAACTCAACAAGTTACTATGACCCTAATCCACAGCAAACTGAATTCAATTGACATATGTTGATACATTAGAGGAAATCAACAATGACTAGTAAAAAACATCATGAAAATAGTTAAGATGATAAGTACAAGCAACCAACCAGCTCCCAGGGAGACCAGGCATGGTGGAAGCTGGAGTAGACGAGGAAGGCCGCGTAGCCGAGGAGGAACCCCGCAAATACACGCTGCACAGGCAAGAAAAGACGATCGAGCATGAGCACCAAATCGAATTGAATCGAATCATCGCCCATGGCAAGACCTCCAAACCCTAAGCCGAATGGGTCGGAAAATTGGCGGCGGCACGCACCCTCCATCGGCGGCTCTGGTGCGCCTGCTTCTGCTCCAGCGACCTGACCAGCTCCTCCTGCTCTGCGCGCAGATCACGGGGACGACAACGAAAGGGGGTTCAGGGAATCGGCGGTACCAAGCCCAAGGGTGGGGAATACGTCAATACGAGGTGCGCACGTGATGGTACATACCTTGGGTGTCCATGGGGACGAGGTCGTCGGCGTCGTCCCTGCCGTCGCGCCGCTTCCACCACCTCCTCGTCGCCGTCGTCGTCATCCTCTGACCTCAAGCGATGCCGCAGAGTTCGGGGGGCGACGCTTCCGGTTTGGAACGTCAAGATGGTCGAACCGTTTGGGTCGATGGCTGGTACTTGATACATAATGATACGGTATGCACGGTGGGAAACAGAAATGGGTGTCCATTAGTTTCAAAAAAAAGAATCGATGTCCTTTTTTTTTAAGGACAAACAAGCATTCGGATCCTAAAAGTAACAGAGTTTATTACATAATAAATTTATAACAAAAGGCCTCGAAAAATAAGCAAATTACAAGAGAATTTATCTGCTTTAGACACAGGACCTTTGATTAAAAAAGAAACACAAAACAGTCCTTGTACCGTTGATCTTGTCGAAGACAATATCGACGACAGCTAGGGCGCTTCTGTCAATGTGTTTAGGACTTTGAGGTCAATTTTCCTTCCCTCATGACTATCATGGAGGGCAGAAACCAAAGGGTCTCTATGAAGAGGGTGGCAGTGGGGATCAATCATGGGCTAACGGTCTCCGGTGACCAACCCTAGGCCAACACCGCATCTACAAGGGGAATCACATGAGGGGGCCTTCAACTCTGACAGCCTCCCAACTCGACTTTTTGGGTGCTTGATTCGGAGATCTTCTAGCTCGTAGGGGAAGAGAGCCATGGCACCCTTATAGGAAAGGAACGACATGAGCAAAGGTGACCAGTGCTAGATTCGGCCACAAGAAGAAGGAGGTGGAGCTTACCAAAATTGTTAGTGTCGAGAGAGCTGAAGTCACCGCCGCAAGGGATGGTGCGCCTTGATGGAGAGGACAACATGAAGAGTTTCATTTGTACAAACATCCAGCTTACAAAGGAGAAGTCACTAGCACCGGAGTTGACAAGTGGCAAAGGACTAGCGGAGGCGGAGCACCATAAGGGGGAGGGGAAGGGAATATACAGCTTCGAATTACATTGCATGTGGATGCCATTTGTTTGAGGAACATCACACATGACCAGGGGAGCATATTGTGGAGGAGGAAGAGGAGCAAAATGGTCCACAATAACATAATGTTTTTTCTCATTTTGGAGTGGATTTCATTATTTAGGTTGGCGTATGTTGTTTTTTTTTGAACGATCAAGCAGGAGCTCTGCCTCTCTCATAGATAGAAGATAAAGGTAATTAACAAGAGTTATGAATGCAGAAGAACAAGAAAAAGGAAAAAAGAAGATAACAAGGAAGAACTGAAAGAACTAAGAAACTAAAAAAACTACTAGCACTTTAGCGAAGTTGGGCATATACAGGACGACAACGAGCAAAATACAATCAAAAAAATAAACTAGCGACCAATGGCAGGACACAATCAAAACAGGTGGCGTGACATCCAGACTTCAATTTGATCTCACTTAGCTGCCCCTCAATGTTTTCTTTTTTGCCATGTTAGTACCAAGCTACACTAAAACTGAAAGAAAATTCCACCATAAAACCGTACGGAAACAGATTATCGACCAGCGACCAGATATCCTACTTGCTGAGCCTGGTGTGACGATGCTCAGGTCTATTATACCACAGACCTTACGAAAACCAAGCCCGGCACTAAATCCCAAGAGGCCATGACGATGCTTCTTCCTTATATTCTCTTAAATGAATTGGACAACTGTAAAACCATACTTCCATTCAACATTGAATTTAGGCTCAATATTTGTCCTACAGCTTCTACCCCTCACAACTCATCCGTTGCATATTTGCATGCCTTACTGCTCAATCACAAGGGGGAAAAAATTGGATTCCTCAGGGAAAAAGTAGTGTTTCACCACAAGGTTCATACATACATCTACCCTCCTCCCTCCTTACATTCCGCAATCTTGCTTTGTGAGCAGAATTAAAGCTCACAACTCGTGACAAGGCAAAACATTCGGTATACTTCAAATTTGTGGTTCTTCATGTATCTCCCCCTCTTCGAATAGATCATCATAAGCAACAGGCACACGAATTCTGTCTGCTACTGGTTTACGTTCAGCTCTGTTATCAGACAAAGGTGCCTTCGCCACATCAGCTAACTGCTCAGGATCATCCAGTGCTTCCTTCTCAAACAGTGGTTCAATTTCCTCGTCAACTAATGCACTGCCCTGAGAGCTTGCATCTTCATTTCTGCTCATCTGCGGTCTGCCTTTTGTGTACATAAACTGCTTCTGAAAGGAGGAAGTAGTGAAATAATTAGACATAATAAAACAGTGGTAGTGGTAGCAAAGACTGTTGAGATCCAGTAAACTTGTAGTGACATAATAGTTCACAATACCAATCAACACCATCAGCTACAGTATTGGTACAGAAAAAATGCGAGGAAAATATAGCACAACAGTCAATTGTGTACATAGTGACAACTATTTATGCATGGTTACTATTTTTACTTGATTTATCACAAGGTCAATTTCAATTTCAGATATCAATTACAAAAAAGTTTCAAATTCATTTCAGTGCTCCCTCCTCCCATGTTATTATTTTTAACTCATTTTCATCAATCATAGTTCACTCAACTTGGCTCATCGAGGCTTATTTTCCAAAGACAAATCAAAATATTTGAAGTTATCTTATTATTGCATTTTTGTACACGATTCAACATTATTTTTCTTTAGGAAAAGGGAGCTGTAGAAATACCGCGTATTCAACATAACTGACTTGGATAAGATACACCTACTGGGTTTGTCTATTATACGTAATGGCTAATGCACTGAACATACATATATGGAGAATAGTTTTACAAAAACTAGAAGTCACAAGTCACAATGGTGTCATACCTCAAGTTCCCTTCCCTTCACCATAATTTCCTTGTATGCCTTTGGCTCTCGTGACTTCAAGATATTCCAGAGAATTCCACCACCAGTCCGGAAACGACTTCCATCAGAAATCGTCTGCCCACCACACTTCTGAATGGCCTCAACCTGGAACAGAATGTCTTTAGTGATAGATAACAATTCCAGAAGAGTAGACTTTACAAAATTACAGGCAGACTATTTTATGGACCATATTTGTTATTTAACATCACCTACAACAACTGTTCACTTCTAGAAATAATTGTTGAGGATTTAGAGATTCTACAATATTGCTATCTGCTTATACAGAACAAGAGTTACATAAACATATAGCTATGAAATAGTAACTTAACTGCAATTGAATTTGTCACCAATCAAGTATGTAGATGGTAATATTATTCAGAGATTCTTCTGAGATAACTCCAAACTTCTCAATTACACAAAACAAACTAATCCATGGAACTGCAAAGAATCAAGGCAGTAGTATTTGTAAGAGCAGTGGCAACAGATCTCCTAGAAAGGGTATGCAAATCCATTTGGCAAATACCTACCAGTCCAACACAGAGGCACGAGGGAAAACAGAGGGATCCAAGACAATAGCTTACACTAACAATTATGATATTTTTTGTGCTTTAGTAAAAAAATCCATATAATATGAAACACTACATTTTTGAAGTCCCTCCATTGATAAACTCTTAACTCCTTTAGTACTGTTCAACATAAAATCGTATACCTCTCTCACAAGATCGCTGACAGCAGAAACACCAAGGCAGCCAACAGCATTCCAAACAAGGTATGACTTTTTCTCCTTCAAGCGCCTACAAGTGTCGAGAACAAATCTGCGAAAAATATAAAGGATTAGGCAGTTAGCCAACCTAAAATAATAACACAAACAAACAAAATAATTGGCCTTAACCAGAAACAATTATAAGAGAAGCATAACTAAGTTAACTGTCAAGATACACTTCAGCTAGTTGGGCAAACAAAAATAGTGGTAGTTCTATACAAGAGTAGGAGTATTGGATTACAAGACAATTTGGTGACTAACATCTATATAAGCCTCTTCTGATAAAAAAGAAGTCTTGGCCAATAAATCACACTGGAATGAGCCGCTTCCAGGAAAATAACCATTCGAAAATGCCAGTATTACTTTGAATTCACATGATACCAATTAATCACGAAAGGCGTACAAAGCATAATTCTGTCAAAATGTACAGCTTTTGCTAACCATATAAGAGCAATGTTGTACTTTGAAATTATCGAGAGCGAGTTGAAAATTTTCCTCCATACCACAATTCCACATAAAGACATCAAAATTACCAATTGATGATCAGAACCATTCAACCGAAAGAAATAGCTCCGATTCACATGCTACGTTGGAGTCGGCACTAGGCGGATTCGGGTTCACTGATTATGGTTGTCAAAAGCAATACAAACACATAGCAGATGGCATCTACTCAAATTTTAAATTTCGAATCTTGTCTCGTGCATAACATAAACCCTAGGCGTGCGAGGGTTTTTACCGATTAATGTCCGCGATCTTGGTGGGCGGCCCATCGGGCCTCCCCTTGTTCTTCTTCCTCCCGGACTTCCTCTTCTTCTTCTTCTTGGTCGCCTGTCCGACCTTCTCCGCCTGCCCACCGCCGCCATAGCCTCCCCCTCCGGCGGGGGCGGCAGCGGCGGAGGCGGCAGGGACGGGGGTGTCCTCCGCGTCCCCGTCCGCGTCGGCCATCTCGACGTCATCGCCGTCAAAGTCTAGGGTTTCCTCGTCGAGCACGGCGTCCAGGACACTCTCGCCCCTGTCCATGTTGCCGCCGCCGCCGCCGCCGCCGCCGCTAGCTGCAGTGGGGTCTCACGGTCTTGGCACTCTCGTCTCCTCCCCTTCGCCGCAAGAACGCGAGGAGCGCAACGTGGGTTAGGCTTTTCGGTCTCGGGCCTTGTGGGCTTGGGCTTGGTTTCACGGCGCTCTAGTATCGCTGGATTCGGGGGGCAAAGCCGACAACCAACACCGAGCGACCACTTGAGTTAGAACGAACATTAACATGCTTGGTACCCATGAATTACACAGAAAATAGATCGATTTCCGTGAGAAGTAAAGAAGAATTTATGAGTTTCAAAAAGAGTGTTTTAGCAGGGCAGGTCAGCACGCCAAATGACAACTTACATTCTCGGAGCCTCGCTCTCTCTGTTGATCTATGTAAAACGTCTATACTTTTAAAAATTAAAGTTTAACAGTAAATTTATTATAGAATATCTTATTCATAGTTATAAAATTACAATTATAGAAAAATACTTTTGTATTACACAATCAATATAGTATTGAACTAATTGTTGATCAAATGTAAATACTAAAAAGTACAGCTATCTTACATATATCGAAAAGACTACTAATGAACCACTCATTTTCTCTAAGTAGCCAAACAACCCTCCCAATAGGGAACCCACCCACATGGCCTCTATCTTGCAAATCGTGATTTGCACGGTGCAAATTGAGTAATTAATATGGAATCTAAATTTTGGGGGCACCAATAATACAAAATCATGATTTTTTAATTGCATATAACCATAAGTATTTAGGCAATTTGTCGCAAAAAACCCTAACTCACTTGTTTGTGCCATTATTCCCTTTTCTGACAGTTTAGTCCAAATGTCATGTGCGACGTGGTAAAAGGATGCCTTTTTCTTTTACCATTGGATAGCAGCCACACCAACCCACTTCTTCTCGATCGAATTAGGCCCCACACATTCTCCATTGCTATGACGACCAGCTAGGTGCACTTAGATGTCTTGTCCTATCACGAGCCCTCTTGTTCCCCTTGTTGCCTCCACCTCAGTCCCCTAGGCTTTCCAACCCACTACGGCGCGTGTGTGCCGACACTTATTGGCTGGACGGTGATAAGGGCACTGACGACATGTAAATGCACATGATCGTCAATAGTTATTCCGAATGTGTAAGAGTATCATATCCACGAAGAGCAGAAATAATATAGTTTGTCGTCATAGTAGAGTTTATTGCTGCCGGTACTTCTACATAAATATAAAGGACAAAGGGCAAAATGTTGAATAACATCATGAATAAATAGTAAAATTCATAAATAAAAATAAATTGCACAGATGTAAGGTGAAAAATAGAGGTTTGCGAGATCAATGGTGAAGGCCATTCTTGAGTAGTAGGTTCACAACTAGCTTTTGTTAGAGACCTGATGGGAATTATTATATCCTAAAATCTAACTTGTGCACATGTCCCCCACCCCCCAACGGGTCTTAATGCGTGTGCACTTGTTGCCTGTTCGATATAATCCAAAGGTTGAGCACCCCCACTAGCCGAACCAAGAAACTCCATGCTCCTCTCTCTCTCGTCACTCCACTAACCACCTCTCTCTCTCTCTAGTTACTCCCCACTTTGCTCCTTCACCTGGAACAACCAAACCATGCTAGATCTAGTCACTGTAGACACCTCACCGCCGGCACCTCGTCCCCGGTCATCGTGCCACCCTTGTACTGGTTATTGTCGCTGTTGCCCAAGAGGATGTCACCATCGCCTGGTGCCAAGCCGAGAAAGGCGGTCGTGGTGCAGCCAGAGTACTAGTCCCCTTACCGCATGACCATTGTCCAAGAGGATGTCGCTTTATGTCGCCATCACTTGGATGTTCCCTCGAAGTACCAGTCTCGTCACCGTGCGGAAACCCTCGACCTTCTTTCCGGCTTTGAGATCTCACCGCCCGGTGCCACAACAACTGATGTAGCTAGGCCCATCTCCCATCCTGTCTCCAACAGCTAGGACATTCAGAATCGATGTTGAGGGAGGTGTTCGGTTCTTCCAAGGGAGATCAGCGTTGCCCTAAGATTCTCACATGCGTCCCAGATAATGCACGCCACACACTCGACAGTTTGCATGTTTGGTTTGCAAGCTAGATGAGTTGATTTGTGTCGGTGCCATGCCAACACGGGCGAATCTGGGCCGATTGATTTGTTTAAATGTTTGGGAGATTAGATTAGGTTGTTGATACGTAAAAAGTATCATATCTTTTCGATTTTTGTTAAATTTTTCTTGTATATTTTAATCATTTTCCTAGATTATTAAATAAACTGTCAGGTCTATTTCTCTTTGTATTTTCTATATCTAGGAAAAAAGTCACAAAAATTAGAAAAGTCCAGCATATTGGGGAACATTCCGGAGTAGGGAGACTTCATGCAAAAGGAGGCACCATAACATCCTTATTTTTTGAGATTTTTTTAAAAATTATCAAAAATGAGAACTAGAAAATTAGTGGATATTTTCTTGAGTAAATAAAGCTTACTTTGAATTTTTCTAATTCTTTTATATTTAATTTTATTAATATTAACATTAATATTAGGTTGGAAATATTTTATCTCTTCTTTGCATATTAAAATATGTACCCTTGAATTTTTTTGAATTTATAGGAGTTGATTTGTGAGCTCTACTGAAATTTCTGGTTTTTCTCTTAAAGGAAAAACCATTTCTTTTCCTGCTGAGTCGTCCTGGGCTGAAAGCCATCATTTTCAACTCATTGGCCCGCCTTCTATGTTCTCTCTATCTTTCTCCCTCCTCTCTTCTCTCTCCCTTTCCGTTTGAGCTCAGCTTATCTGACCCAACCTTCTTTTTGGCCCAACTGCCCTGCCTCTTTTCCCCTGCCTCCTCCTTCTCCCAACGGGGCACAACCCGATCGGGGCAGCGTGCACCGTCTCCCACGTGGAGTCCATGTCCGCAAACCCTAGGCCGTGTACCTATAAAAGCCACATCCTCCGCCCTTGTTATCCACTGCTCCACGTGTCGCATGCAAAGCCTAGCGCTGGCAGTCACCAATGCTGCCACTGCTGCGTCCAAACCAGAGCCGAAGGAGCTCCTTCGCATGATTCTGCACGGCTACAGAATTGCTGCGACACGAGAGACTCGTATCCGTGCTCGATAGCCTGTGCCGGCGACCACATCATCTGAATCGCCACCGTCTTCATCGACTCTAGCTAGACCTCATCGCATATATTCGTCATGCTCGGTGAGCCGCTCCCCAATTATTCGTTGCCGAACCATCTTATCTCCATCCTGAGTGAAACCGATTCCACTGCCCGAGTGTTCTCTCCATGATGACTGTCGTGGCTGGAAATCGTACCTGACTCAGAGTATGATATTTTGTCAAAGATCGAGAAACCGCGTAACTCAGGTGCATGTTTATCTCATGCAACCCTCGTTAGGCGGTCCGACATCGAACCAACACAGCATACGAACTCCACCTAAGCACCTGGTCGTATGTCTCATTGCTGGTCCAGCCGGCTAGAAACAAATATCATGTAATAAGTCAAATGCAATTCAAACACCTTGTAGGAAGTTAACACTATTCAGCTGCAATGAGAATCACAATCACAAGGGGAGCCCGACACTCATGTCCTCACCCTAACCCAATCAGCTGAAGCACAATTGGTGGGTCACCCAAAGGCCCGACACTGGTGTCCGCAACCTGCCCAGCCGGCATTCGCATCGCAGCTGGCGGGTCACTCAACTTATGATCACGAAGTCACACGATAGATGGATATCAACCCACTACCACGGCTTCATACACTCATCCATACACGCACGGTGTATGAAGTGACATGGGAAACAACTTCAAGTATCATTGCACAAACTCTAAAGGAAGGTTTAAAGAGGTACATGGTTCACATCCCTTAAGTTTGGGTAGTTACTTAGTTTACACACAACTAACCCGAAGATCTTAAGTAAGATACGTAAACAACGGAAACATGCAGTTTAACCCAGAGATACAAGCTAGTATCTCAGTAGACCCAAAATACCCAACATCAGTTCACAAGACCGCAAAAGCCAACTAAAATAACCGTTTAGGCATCATCCTGAAAGTACTCACTGAGGGAGGGTTCATCTTTTCCTAAGCATGCAATAACAACTATCAATGAGTACAAATGTACTCGCAAGTCTTAGTAGTGCTTGGACATGAAAAATTAACATGATATTGACAGGAATATGAGGAACAACCATAATATACTAGTAAATATCATCATCAGGAACATCATCAATTAACGATGAACTCATGATATAACTTGACAAGTTAACATCAACCAGTTCATGGACATAATCAATTAACAAGGAACTCATGACATAATCTAACAGATTAACATCCACCAGTTCATGATAAGATCCAGCAAATCAACATCATCTAACAACAAGAACTCATGATATGACCTAACAGATCAACATCAACCAGTTCAATTTCAATCAAAGAGACACTGGTCGCTCGATAGCCCCATAGAGACTCTCATGGTCCCTCACATGGGGATAGCTAGTCCCCATTGAGCAGATACCAACTAGACGACATCTGTGGTCCTCTCATGACCACATGCTCGTGGCTTATCTGGGAGCATCACGCAAGGATCGCCGCTGTAACCTCTAATTAAACTCGACATAGGGCTCGAGTGACCCCAACAATGTCCCACGACCATGCGCCTATGTCTCTCATTCACTTATTAATGATTCAAGTGGATTAAGCATCAACTTAAAATTAACATGATCATGATCAGTAAACCAAGCAAGCAAGACATGGCAATTCCATAAACATGCATACGAGGCAAGTACAAAACACAAAACTTAAATACGGCATGGCAATGTCGCAAGCTCACCTTGCCTAGACTGGAAAATTCTCTCGATCCCTGGAATTCAAGTTGCTGAGGCTCCACTCCCTGGTCACTGGTTTCTAAAACAATTGCAAAAGCGACGATGAAAGAACGAAAAATAAACACATAAGAGCCCATGGTGAATGATATGGATTATGAATGCACCATGCATGGGGTGGGTTTCAATGGGTGACAAATTGATGTAGAGATGTTTACAACTGGTTTCATGGAATTTGCAAGTCCAAAATTAGAAATATAAATTTATGACCATAAATGACCATCTTTAAGCATATATTAACTTATTCTTAATAAACTAAGATTTTCTGGAATGGTAGTAACTCTAGCGGTATTTTTGGTTGATGCTATATGACTGGTTGATCATCCCAGCAAAATTTCATAATTTTTGAACACGGGGTTAATTTACTATGAATTTTACAAGGTGTAAAGCATTTTAAACAATTTAGAATTTTCTAGCAACAGAACATGGATGTTAATATTTTTGATAGATAGTAAATGTTCCCCGATCATTTTGACATAAAGTTTGCAATTTTTGGAGCACTGTTGAATTACTATGAACTTTGCGAGATTTTAACCCATTTAAACATTTCGTGTGTTATTTTCAGTAAAGGATATTAGTTTAACATTATTTCTACTTATGCTGAGCTAACCCTAGGTGCTGATGAATGGGGCCTCCGGATGTAGGGCCTTTGGAGTGACTAGGGCACGAGAGCTGGTCAGACCAGACGAAGGGCCGCTCTGACCGTTGCTGCTGGTCGAAACAGCCAGTCTGATCGGTGGTGGCAGGGCTCGGGCTCGCTGGTGAGGTCCAGCGGTGCTGCATGTCGGCGAGAGCTCAGCATTGGGCCTTAGGGTCACAAGAGAGGGGAGGGGAGGTAGAGGGGATGATGAGGACATGTCTAACTTCATCTCCTTCACCAAGTGTCGTTCCGACACCAACTGGGCCTGTTACAAGAGCCAAAACTAAATTACTGAACGAACAGGTGAATCTTCTCCTGAATGAATTAAGCATTAGTTTGTATGAGGATAGATGTCTGCCTAATTCATCTATATTATGTGTCCTTATGTTCACAGGTGAAGCTACACTAGGAGCTTGTGATGAGAAGGAGGCTAAATAATTCAAACTGTTGTAATAGGCCGTGTACACTCTTGAGTGTGCATAGCCACCACAAGTGCGTGAAGTCATCGCTTACATCATCAATTATATGATGTCATCGCTTATGTCATCGTGTAATTGAAGTCATCGCTGATGTCATGTCTTTCTTGGTTCTCAAGTTTTCTATCTTTCTTGCTCATCAAGTTCTTTATCTTTCTTGGCCCTCAAGTTTTGTAACTCTATAAATAGAGGGGAACTCCTCCATGTATCCCCTAAGTTGAAATTTCAGAATTCAAGAACACTTGTTCCTTTGTATGTGAGTGAGCCATTTCCACCACCAAGAGGATTGGGTGTTATTCTGAGTTTGCTACTCCGTTGTTCTTGTGATCGCTTGCCGACTCCTAGAACACGTTGCTCCACGTTAGCGAGTAACAAGGGCCGAAGCGTGTGATTGGGTGAATCGAGTGCTGCAGGTTGCTGTAACAGAGACAGTGGTTGGCGGTGTCATTCATTAGGTTTCACGGGCTAGTTATCCGAAATCCTACTTCGTGAAGATCGGGACCCCAGCGGTTCGCATCATCTGGTATCAGAGCTCGAGGTTGACACGGTAGGATTTGTATCTTTAGTTTATGTTTTATTCCTATCCAGAAAAAGCCACACAAAAATATTGTTCCTTTACCCGTAGTTGCAATTGAAAATTTCGGTGAGTTTTGCTAGGTTTTAATCCATTACAATCTTGCTTACTTGTTGATCACAAAAATATATCCTTCACTCCAATCCTTTTGAGTGACCATTTCTAGCAATCACAAATACTTTGCATCCTTTTCAGGACTAGCTTACAAGGATTGCTTGGGCTTTGCACACTTGATATCACCCCTAGAATTCAAATTATAGTGTTGCTTAGCTTTGTTAAGCCCTTGTTGTAAATTGACCTTGGTACAAAAGAAAGAAGAAGAAAAAGAAGGAAAAGAAAAAAAGAGAAGGAAAAGAAAAATCAGCACCATTCTCAAGCAAGGAGAAGCCAACAGCATCAACCACATCTTCCATTGGCTCCACTTCAAGGGCCAGGGACATTGAATGCTTCAAGTGCCACGGTCGAGGGCATGTTTTGAAAGAATGTCCAAATAACCGAGTCATGCTAATCAATGAAGATGGAGAGTACATTTCAGAGGATGAGGAAGAGGTAGAGCTCCATGAAAACACCAAGATATTTGAAGATGCTCCTAAAGAGAAAGAATACGCAGGCTGCACCTTTGAAACTGGCGATGCACTTGTTATCACTAAAGTTCTTAGTGTACAGACCAAAGAAGATGAGCATCCACAGAGGTTCAACATTTTCCAAACACAAGCTAAGGTTAATGACAAGGTAATCAAGTTAATTATTGATGGAGGTAGTTGCCATAACCTTGCTAGTAAAGAAATGTGTGATAAACTTGGATTAAAATTGCTGAAACATCCCCATCCCTACAATGTTCAATGGCTAAATGACTGTGGAAGTGTTAAGATCCAAAATCCTACTTCGTGAAGATCGAGACCCCAGCGGTTTGCATTAGGGGAGCTCACTGGAGGCTTGGGGAAGCTAGAGGCGGCGGGGGAAGAGGAGTTGGCGTCGATGGTGGCAAGGTCGCTCGCCAGAGATGAGGAAGACGATGGAGGACGGTGTTGGAGACAGGGTAGCGGGGATGGTGACCGGCGGGGAGGCTCCTGGGGGCATCGACGAGCTCGTCGGTGTCCTCGGGCGGCGACTGGGGGGCTTAGGAGCTGCTACCGACGGCGAGGGGACGTCCGCGGTGGAGCTTCCCGGGGTGGCAAAGGAGGAGAGTGGAAAAAAGGAGGAAATGGAGGAGGAGCGGTGGCATTTATGCCAGGGGGAGGCCGATCGGGGCGTGTCAGCCGGCAGCGACGTGGCGGACGGGGCCTGACAGGCGGGGCCCGCCCGTCAGCCGCACGGGGAGAGGGAGGTGGGGAAGGCAGCGTGGGCTGTTGCGGAGATGCGCTGGCGAGGCTTGGTGGGCTGCATGCGGGGTTGCTGGACCGAGAGGCTTGGCGGGCCAGGCCGGCCCACTTGGCCTGAGGGGGATTTTATTTTTATTTCTTCTATTCTTTTCTTTTCTTTTATTAATTCAGCTGGGATGAATTTTGCAATAAAAAGGGGCTCAAAAATTTTCAAAAATATTTGGAAAAATTCAACGAAGCTCTACCATATATTTTTGAGCTACTGTCAGATTTCCAAGCCAAACTAAAATGTCCTTGACTAGATTTCATCTAAAATTTCAAATATGCCCCAAATTGGGTTTGAACTGTGGCTAGAGTTTCTAAGCTTCCAAATTATTTGAAATTCATACTGGGGGTGTACAATATATAGTCAAGCCCAGATATGAAATTTCATGAGCTTTGATGGAAGAGAACCCCATAAAATAATATAATTATAGTTCTGCCATTTTAGCAAAGTTGGATGGTTTTCAAATGTTTCCAACGTGTTCTTGCTCAAAACTTTGAAATTCCTCCTAGGTGAGAACCCAAGGAAGTTTAGGAGCCTACCAGGGTGCTAGCTAGGCTTTTTGGTTGAGTTTTTGGTCGGAAAGGTTTAGGATTTTAGTTTTAATTAGGTTTTGTTGGATCTGAGAAGTTGGAGGATGATATAATTAGGGTGAATGAGAGGTTGAAATGCAGGGTAGTGAGGATGCTTCCATGCTTAAGATGCTTACAAGGAGTTATTTACAAACTGGGTTGTTACAATGACCCGCCGTTCGTCTGGCACTTCCTATAGGTTCCTTGCTTCGCGCGGGCTCTGTTTTTGTGGTCGTTCGGCCACTTTCCCCATTCCAATGCCAGCAAGCATGAGGCACCATGGGCGTGGCCTTCTCCCTTGTTCTTCTCTCTCCCTCTGTTCCTGTCTTCGTGTACGGAGCATATAAGACCAATGCCTTCTCTTTCCTTGCTCTGTTCTTTCCTGTACATATACAGATGAGAGTATGCCCCTTTGTTTACTCTGCTACTTGGACTGTTACACAAGTAGTATTACCTATCTGTTGTATAGTACAGAGAAGTAGTAGGCACCTACCCTTGATTCCCTGTCTCTCTCCCTCTATTTCCTCCTCTTCTATCTATTTCGTGAATCTAAAGGCTCTAGCCCCCATTGCTTAACATCAAAAGAGGCCCCCCTATTGCCGCACATGAAGTCGTGCCCAATAATTCCGTCTACGCCGCTGATAGTAGTATCATAGCTAGTTTTTTTTTCTCCTCTTTCAGTTGAGATCAAATTTAATGTCGTAACCTCATGTCTATGTCAAACTCATATTTATCGACTTGTGCTGAATGATCATCCATGCCATGCATGATAAATTGTTCAAGGACATCTTGTCCTATCCTCAATGATCAAGTCATGCTATAAATCCTAACAACTGTTGCCCTTGGTACTTGTTACCGGTCCTTCGATAGTTAACCTAAACCCCAGATTACCTTTTAATGATGACATGGCACCCGGGTATCATCAAGGAGGACAGAACCGGCCCTAAGGAGATAGGGTGGGCCGGGTCGACTACTCAGAGTCCGACTTCTACACGGGGGCGCCTCATCAACTTGGAGTACAAGACAAGGATAGACATGCATCCGGCAATCCTGGATTCTGTTGTAACTAATTAAGAAACCAATCTGTAAGCCGATCAGGACTCCTGTAACTCTACCTCGGTCGTCTATATAAGGCCCGGTAGGGATCCCATGATCGGCAAGGTCCACAAGGTCTTTCATAAGCTCTCTAGCTATCATATTTTCATACGGGATTCAAACAATACCAGCCACCAAATACAGGACATAGGGTATTACCTCTTCTCGAGGGCCTGAACCTGTCTAAACATCATCTCCCGTGTGCATCCATCTAGATCTTCTGTGCTTGCGCAACCCC
>JAGXJF010002596.1:0-95050 GCA_019208055.1 Stipa capillata
TATGATGAGATGCTTCTCGCTTATATTTAAAAAAAAACCGAAAGAATCATCGAAGAGGGGCAATACACTTGGCTTTAAAAACCAACCCAAAAGAGATCCAAAATTTCATTCCAAGAGGAAACCGAGAGTCGATCACCCTTTGCTTGACCTCCAACTCGGGTGCCCACTCTTAACCAAAATTGTCAATATGGCAATACAAATCATAGCACGATTATATCGGACTACTCTAATCCGACCCAGTACATAGGATCGAGATTACAAATTAACCATCCACATATAGAATAACGATTTTTGAGATGCGATATTTCTACTATGGCTATTAAGTGTTGACACCTACCTAGGGCCTTGATACTGACAACTTTGCTCCTTCCAACGTGTGATAATTACCAAGGCTCTCGACTAAACTTCTTATGGAATTGCTAACAGTACTCGGACATTTCTTCATCGTGAGAGTACTAGAATTTCCATCCTAGAATTTGGGGGCTCTAAAAATGGAGAGCGTGGAGTTAAGCACTTAGATATTTACCCGATGAATCAATCATACACTCCCTTGTTACCTTATAGTAGGAAAATATCTGAGCACTCGAGAATTTTCAAAGGAGAATACTGAATTAGTCACTAAACACTCTTTAACTGTTTAGAGTATTAAGAAAAGAAGGAAAAGGGAGACAGAGGAGGCAGCACGACAGGCGGGGACACGACGATAAAAGCGGAAGGAGAAAACCCCCAAAATGGGAAGAAGCTGCTGAGAGAGAGAAGCAAGCAAGCTAGGTGCATGTCCATGTGTAGTCCATGGGCACGCGCGGCGTGGACGTCGTGACACCTGCTCGCCATGCCCACGCCGCCGCAATGCGCCTCAAAACCCCCTCCTCCTCCTCCTCCTCCCCACGAGGTCTCCCCCCGATCGCCCCCGCGTCCTGCTCCGTTCCGCCTCCCTGACTCGCTCGCCTCCCTTTCCTGATCCGCCCGCACGCCCCCCTCTCCCAGGTTGGGCCATGGCGGAGCCGGCGACGACGACGCCGCCGCTGCCGCCGCCGAAGCTGCTCTACATTGCCGTCGCCGACTACGGTGGCCGGCGGGCGTTCCGGTACACGCGCCCCGTGCTGCAGAGCACCCTCCAGCTCATGGGCTGCAAGGCCCGCCACGCCTTCAAGGTCCGATCTCCCTTCCTTCCTCTCTTGATGTTTCTGTGTGTGGTCCTGACCTGATCCCAAAAATGGAGGGGAGGTGGAAACATGTGTTTGCCATCTTTGTTTCCTGTGGTAATCCGCCTTTGATTTGAAGTTCCTATCCGATCTGGTAGGATAGGCTCACGTTACGCTTCCGCTACGATTAAACTGAGGATGAAACTGCCTTTCTGTGGGGGCTAATGCTTGAATTGCTTGTTCTTGCTTCCAATGATAGAATATTAGAATTACAGTACAAGTCTAGCATGGTATTTGGCGGAAGTGTGGTTTATGATGCACGGTTCTGACATGGGAAGGTGGCAACTTTTTACGACTTGATGACCACATTTGTTCTAGCCTCAATCCAAACTCCCTCAAGTCATTTCGCCACTTTGGATTGGATCAAAGACCCTCATATCCTTTTCACGATCTTTTGGCTGGGGACGATCATTGTAAGGAAAGAATGGATCTGATTCGTCGTATTCTGGATGCCCCAAACCCACCATTCTTTCCAGGCTGTTGTTGTTCTTGTTGCAAACTGAATTTGTCATTTCGCGATACTTTGCTTGCGGGTCATTATCATAATATACTGTTGCCCATTGTTGCAGCTAGTGTGAAGTGCTATCCCTTTCTTCGGTTTATTATGCTCTAGTGACAAAGACACCACCATGTTATATGATGTGGGCAGTTTTGATTTTCGTTGCATGATCTTTTTTGCGTGGAGATTGTAGTTTGATGGGCTACAATTCTAGTCAGCATCTAGGAATTGACTCGAGTTGTCTTGGGTTCTCACTTGATGTGCTTCGTTTTACTCTGATTTGGTCATGGCTGTTTGACATATTCTATTTTTCTGACGGTCCATTTGGATTAGCTGCAGAAGTCATTAACTGTTCATGCCTACTGTTCTGTAGACTACAGAAGTGTATTTTTTTTTCTTGACCTGTGAAAATAAGAAAGTTATTTTTTCATCCGTTCCTGGCACCATCAGATTAGCAAGAGAGTATTCAATGTGACGAGGAGTGAATTCTTGGATACATCGAAGTCGGATAGGTCTGTTAAAGAAGAAAATGCCCCTAGCTTTGACATTGGGGAAAATGCTGAGATGTTGAACCCAGAAATTCCAGATGCAAGTAGTAGCAGCATGCCCTTTGAACTGTACAAGACCCAGACAACGATTCTTGTTTCAAGAGAGAAGTTCCTGAATGTTGTATGTGATGCGCTCTCTTCGTACAAGTATGTTGGACCAAACCAGAAGGCTGACTTGCTTCTTGCTTGCAGGTAACTTTGCCCTGTTTCTACCTTTCTGAATTATATGAATTAGAAGCAATAGACAACCTATGTCTTCATCTTTTCCATTTATGTCTCTTACTCATCTCTTATCTCCACAACTGAACAGACTTAGGACAGACGTGCATGCTTAACATGCTTTGTTAAAGTCAAATGATACCCTTGGGGAAAAAGCAAAATTATTCTTATGAGCACAATGTGTGCACTATCCTCCAAAAAAAGATGCATCTATTGCCATCATCATTTCATTACAACCGCAGGGTAGCTACCTCAATGAATTGAATAACCGTTAATTTGTGCAATTGTGCCTTTTCCAATTGTTCTGATCAGAATTAAGGAGAGAAAGGAATCGGTGACGGTACTCTTATGTGGGACAAGCGGATGCGGCAAGTCCACTCTATCATCTTTGTTGGTAAGCTAAAGAGACTCATCCCTTTATATAATATAATATATTAGTAATACAGTAGGTTGTTACATGTACAAGCATTTAATAACAAGTACATGTAAAACAAAACCCAATTCAAAGCGCTTTAATTCCTTTTGCAGTTCCATTGTGTGTCTCGTTGCTTTTAGAAGATTGCACAACAAATCAAAGAGATGAATGACGCTCGCTCTTGCTGAATGTTTAATGCCGTCTGTTTGTTTTTTCCAGGGCAGTAGATTGGGCATCACAACAGTAGTTTCTACTGATTCCGTACGCCATATGATGAGAAGCTTTGCAGATGAGAAGCAAAATCCTCTTCTCTATGCGTCAACCTACCATGCAGGCGAATACTTAGACCCTGTTGCAGTTGCTCAGTCAAAGGTAAAACGCCAGGCAAAGAAGCTCGCAACGGTTTCTCATCCTAATACCAATGAAGGCAAAGATGATACTTCAGATGTTAAATCTCATCATGGATCGTCTGAATTACCTCCTAGAACTGAGTTGATTGGCAGCAAGCAAATGGCAATAGAAGGGTTCAAGGCACAAAGCGAGATGGTTATCGACAGCCTAGACAGATTAATTACATCCTGGGAAGAGCAGAAAGAATCTGTTATCGTTGAAGGAGTTCATTTAAGCCTCAATTTTGTGGTGCGTACTAGTCAAGAAACAACATGGATCTTTCATTACAGTGTTCTTCGATGTCATATTTGCATCTACTTTGTTATATATTTGTTGCACTCCAAAGAACTGATTAAGCTATTTTTTTTAATATCTAATAGATGGGGCTAATGAAGAAACATCCTTCCATAATACCATTTATGGTGTACATTACAAATGAGGAGAAACACATGGAACGATTCGCTGTACGTGCAAAGTACATGACATTGGACCCAGCCAAGAACAGATATATCAAATACATCCGGAACATCAGGGCTATCCAGGAATACCTTTGCAACCGAGCAGACAAGCATCTGGTGCCCAAGATTAACAATACTAATGTTGACCAGAGCGTGGCAGCCATACATGCCACGGTTTTCAGCTGTCTTCGCCGGCGAGAAACTGGGGAGCAGTTGTATGACCTGAACACAAACACTGTTTCTGTAGTGGATGAGGAGTACAGGAACCAGCGTGCAGCTAACTCCTTGGGTTCCAAGGGTATGTTTCAGTTCATTCAAAGGAAGGGGTCTTCGAGGAATCTGATGGCTCTCCTTAACCCTGATGGTTCAGTCACTAAGGCTTGGCATGTAGATACAAGCCATTGTAACAGTAATCTAAATGGTAGTACAAGCAGTGAGAAATCAGTCAGTAATCCTATGGTTAATCCGTCACAAATTGGGAAGGCAGAGCCAGTTAATCTCCAATTTGGATCTTTTGGAATCAGCGCCTGGCTGAGTGATACAGGTGGCACCAGCCATACTGGAAGTGTAGACGACCTGAGGGCTGATGGCGTCGAGACGGGCAGTAGATACTTCTCCTCCTGCTGCAGTTCACCAAAGATGTCAGATTGTGCTTCCAAAGAGGTATGTGTTGTGCATCAATAGTATGATTGTAGAAGCATGGATCTACGTCCTCATTCCCTTTGATATTATCTTCTTTTGCATTTTTGATATGCCGACATATACTGAAAATACTGGATGGGGTTAACACAGTCATGCTCGTCCATATCCATACGATCTTTGTATTATTATTATGGCAGTAGTTTTTTCATATTTTGTTTAGTAGATTGCTGGTGCTAGAAGTTTTTTCATATTTTGTTTAGTAGATTGCTGGTGCTATACATTCCAGTCTAACAAACGCTCTGACCTTTTCAGCATATGGATGATTATTCAGTCTATGGTAGTGAAGAAGAAGCCGATGATCTGCCTGATGCTGAAACTGATGAAGATCTAACTGATGGAGAAAGAGACGTTCACGAGGTAGCAACTATGTTATCCAGCAACTTTCCTAGTGGGATTTCTTTCTAGTTGTGGTAGCAAACACTTGATTGTATTTGTTTCCTAAAACTACTGCAAGCATAGTTCGCCACATAGGAACCAGGAATGTCAATTGATAGTGTGCTCCATTTCAAGACATGTACAGCAGTAATCTCAGCACTAGATCTAAATGCTAAATGTTTTCTGCATCAACGAAAATGCGTGCAGATTGAAGCAGGCTCCGTCGACGAGCACTCCACTAAGTCTGACGAGGAGTACGATGACCTAGCCATGCAGGACGTGACAGAGAACGACAACTGCTCCGATGATGAGCAAGCTGCGACCGGCATCAGGAGCTCACCAGCTCTTGAGGAGAGCATCCTTGGAACAGCTGATGATGATGATGCCATGGAGGGCAGGTGCCACCAAAGCCTGGATCTCTTCGTCAAGATGTCTAAGGAAGTAGCCGCTACAGAGATGCCGTGCGCGTAAAATGCCAATGCCGCCGCTCTCCAACAACCATGGCAGGAAAAGCCGGTGACCCCGTCTAGTGGACACCGCCAGTGCATTGGCGGTGATGCTCTTCAGCACATTCTCTGGTGGTGCTTTCAACTGGAGTCTGGACTGGTTGCTGTACCCAAATGAGCTTATATTGGTGGTCTATGACTGTGTAAGAGCGGACCTGATGCTTGTCCAAGCTTATATATAGGAATCTGAGGCTCGCTCTTTGATAAAACTGAAATAATAAAATGTTGGAAATTGCATTCCGAATTGTGTGGTGACCTGATGCGTGTCTTTGCATCGACATTCCTCGCATCTAAAGTAGGCGTGCAGATCTCTTAGCATCTCAAGTAGCTGCTATGGCGGACACATCGACTCGCTCAGTCCACTTCAAACCTCACAAACACAAAAAAAATTATACAATGCAAGATGCTCTTGAACTCGTGGATTTAAAAATTTTCATCTAAGTATGTCCTTCGATTAAACTGACATACAAAGTAGAAAACTGCATCCGAAAGTGAATTCCGATAAGTTTTGTTTATGCGCCTTCTCGTGGATTTATGCATCGTTATGAAAATGGCAGCAAACTTGCTAAGAAAAATTGAACGACAAAATTAATACGATAGCTAGCCAACGTAGACCGAGTAAACAAGGTCTAATTTGGAAAAGAGAGAGATGGAGTAATAGAGAGCAACATACGACAAACAAATAAAACACACTGGTATTTTTAGAGTTGCATGCACGCATTAGATAAATAGAGACATGCATTTGATTTCTGCAAAATGTCAGTAAAGTAAAAACCTTTACAGAGATGGAACCTTATGAACCTTATACAACTGATGAAACCCAAGGCAAAAGGATCTACAGGTGTCCTTGCTTCCCATCATCTACCCTAAATATTTCAGCTAATTGCTTCCACGCTTTGCCTTTCTTTTATATCTTACTTGAAGAGGGAAAAAAACGGTACAAATATACAACTTCTTTCCTTTAGAACAAGCAAAATCTCTTCTTTTTATTCCCAGAGGCCCCTCCTTTATTTACATCAAAGGCGTCGTAAGCTTAACCTCTCCGATGTCACTGGACAAGACTACTGGTAAGGCTAGCCTCGCTATCTGTCTGTACAGGTGTTATTCTGTCAAACTAACCATTCAATCTCTGGAAGACGACGATGAGACCCCACGCCTTTCTGAAATGTGAAAAAGCAGAAGAAATATGCAAAACACATCAGTAACCAGGAAACATACAAAATGAAGGATGAACTGCCATCAGCGGAGCCAGAGGCTTGAAATTTAGTACCTCCTGCTGCAATAAGCTTCTCAACCCGGGCAACGATATGTTTTCCATAGGTGTATCTCTTTAGTGCATTCAGGTGGACCTTGATACGCGAAAGAATCAATTCACGGTTCTGGTCATTGCAAGTCTCCAAAACCTTTTGCACTACATAGTTAGCAAACTGGTCTTTCATCATTGCCTGGAGAACAACGTTACACGTCAGAAGAATGTAATTCAAGTTTTAGAGTAGCACTGCCCATGGTATCCACACTTTGCATATTGAAACACTAGATGAGGTAATGAAAAACAGTTTCACCATATGTGTATATCATGCTAAAACGAACTTGAGTTCCTCAAGACACTAGATAAATACTTGCGCGTTGCTATGAAAATAATAAAAAGAAATTTAACCATGTAGCACATCACTCTCCATACAAATCAATGGCCACAAAAACTGACTTTGAGTTAATAAAACATAGCAACCTACAAATAGCAAAACCGTAAAAATAATCATATAACATACTTTGCAAAACCTAAAACAAGATGGTGAAAATCGTGGAGAGATGACCCTGCCAGTCAGGAAGTTATTTTTGTGGAGAGAGGGTGAGATGGCAGACAGATCATCACCACCAACTCAAATATTTATAGGAGTAAAGATAAACAAAATAACAAACAGCTAAATACTTAACTCGTGTATCTAATAAATATCATTTTTCTTTCCTATATACAGAGCATGTTCTGCAACAAAGAACCGGTACACTTAGATAGCTGACTGAAAACACACCTGTAATGGCTCATTCTCATCAGTAGTGCCAAGCATTTCATTAATTAGAAGCTGTCGTTCCTCAGGAGAACCATAACAAAGGCACTTCTCAACAACATTGGAAGCAAATTTCTGTTGGCTCATCTTCACGATCTGTCCAGCGAGTTGCTTAATTATAGAAGTACGTTCTTCTGGTTTCCCGTGTTGCAAGACATGCTACAAAATAAGAAACATGAAGCTCTTTGCATAAATGGGATGCAGGGAATCTGAATTAGAAGCTAATGGCTAGCCAATACATGGGCATGATAAAACGAAGACCACAACAACAGCAAATCAACAAACTTGGTGGTGGTGAACAAAATAGTAACAGCATATTAGATAATGGTTAAACTAAAACTATTTCCCAATAAGATATAGAAACAAGAGAAAGCGCATTAACATGGGGAGTAACTGCTAACTTGGTAGAAGACATAGCGCATCAATCCTATTGCTTTAATAGGCGTAAGTGGAATTAATGTTTCAACCACAGAAATTTACAAGCAAATGAATGAGCAGTTACCTGGATAACATAATTGCCATACTGGTCTTGTGTCAAAGGAACCACGGACTGCATGATCTCTTCCATCATGGCATTTTGTGTGCTTTCATCATCACAGTGCTCCAAGACTCTCTGGTGGTATCCAATTACAGTTAGGTAAATTTAGCAAGTTACAAAAGGAATACAGCCATTAAAACCATATATAAGTTGATATAGCACCTGAATAACACGGCAACCATATGGATGGGTGGAAAGGTCAATCACATGTCCATAAAAAGAAGAAATAATGAACTGTATCCTTTCTTGAGGGATGCATTCTATGCACTTTTGGATTACATGGTTGCCATTCTGATCACGAACACACTTCATGATAGTTCCATCAAGCTCCAAAGCCATTTGCGTTTGTTGTTCCACATCAACCACTTCTAAAGCCTACAGCAGAATAGAATACTCCTAAGACTCCAGAGAGATAAGTGGTTGATAAATCAACACCTAGTCTTCAAACTAATTTGGAGGGGAAATTTTAGTTTGTAGCAGTATACATACCTTCTGAATCACCCGGCAGCCATACATTTGAAGACTCAGCTGTAATACATAACCCTTGAGTAGGCTTGCCAGTTGCTTCTTTTGAGCTTCAGTCCCGTATTCAAAGAACTGGCAAGCTCAAGTAATTAAGTTGAGAAGTCTTAAATAATAAGATAAATTCACAGATCGTTCATACAATAAATCAAATTTGTTCAATACTAATTCATAAGAGGGTTGCCCACCTTCTGTATAACATAATTTCCAAAAACATCAGTCATCAAAGTTCGTGCTTGGGGAAGGATTTCTGGAAAAACAGTGTTCTTCTCTTCAGTTGAAGCTGTTTCTAGTTTCTGCTGTATAAAGCGACTTCCGTACTGATCCGAACTGCAGAGAGAGAACCATATTAGCATCCCATGTAAACACAGCAATTTTACTCTGTTGAAAATCCAGGAAGCAATACCTGAACTCGACCACATGACCTACAATATCTAACAGCTCAAAAGATCTGGTTTTATTGGTTTTGAACTCCTCCAGCAGAGAAGACCCATAACCATTGTCCATTAGACCATTGTCCGAACTCCATGATCCCATTGTTCCTCCAGTAGTGCTCCTTGTCATGGATGGAATACGTGCTAGCCTATCTCCTTGCCTGGCATGGCCCTGAGGAGATGAGATAAAAGGGCTAGATGTTGGACTTGATAGATATGCCATTTCCATGCTATATGGTGGGTCACTGCCATAAAGAGTTGGGCTAAGACCACCAGACTTTCCCAGGTATGGCATCCCATACTGTAGCTTCTGCTGAGCAAGTAACGTTCCAAGATAAGCTTTTTGGTATCCATGACTATCCAGGTGCCCTGAGCCAGAAAAGTTACTTCCTCGGAAAGGACTCATGCTTGCAGCTGCACCAAGGGGAGAGTCAGAGTTTGCCTGCAAGTAAGGCGCATACATTGTGTCCATTGGTTGGCCCTGAAAACCAGATCCCCCTTGATTTGAAAGAAGGTTGACATATTCACCATCTGGACAGGAAAACACAGGTCAGAAAACAACGGAAGCAGAGATATAAGGGGGGAGGGGGGGAGAGAGAGAGAGTACCAGTATTCAGGTGATTGTTCAGCATAGATGAACCAGAAGTTCGTGAATTAGCCCTTGTATGCCGTCCAGATGCATCAATGTTTGAGCTACCAACATTCAGGTTCTGATAGAGATACACAGATCCAGTCGGGCTCAGCAAAGATCCCTTCTTCTGGGCATTACCATGCGGTGATTGTGTAGGAAAGTTGCTCTTGCTTTCAGCTGCCAGTTTATTCATAGTTGAATTACTGAAGTTACTGCTACCATTTGGAAATACTGCATATTCCAGGGCATTAATCGACTCTTCATCAGCACTCTGTACTAACTTTTGCTGAGAAAATTGTCTATGCTCCTTTGGAACATTAAAGAGCACATCTCTTTGATCACCAAAGTTCTGGTAAATATGATTCTGCACTTCAGTTTCTAAATTGATCGTCTTGTTCTCAGAAAGGTTTAAGTTGGACAAAGCAGATAGAGCTGCTGCAGCGTCAGAATCATCATGATTATGAAAAGCAATGGCTGCGCCTTCAACCATTTTATCAGTTTTCCCCATCCTAACTCCAACTGGAGGAAGACAAGGGCTTGGAGACCTCTGAATCAACTGAGGGTCAGGGGTGGTGCTTCTCGAGACTGAGGAGCCTACTGCAGAAGCGAATGTATGGGAGATTGAGGAACCTAAACTTTGGACCCTGACAAGACTGGGTGAAGAGGATCCAGATCGAAAGCCATTCATGGATTCCGACCTACTCTGCAGTTGTGCTTTTGATGAATCAGAGGATCTCATTGGGTTTGGGCTCTCAAAAGCATTCCGGCTATTAGAGCGTGAAAGATGACCGACTTTCGCAGAAGGACGGCTAATATTTTCCTGTCATGGAAACCATTCTAAATGAGAAAACAAACAAACAAACAGAAACATAGATGCTACAATAGACATAAATATGATGCATTGTTGCAGTGGCCTATCAGTATATGTGCAACAAGTTTCACATTGTATTATGAAGTACAAATATACAAGCATCTTTCCATACATCAAATTCAGGGATGAACATATCTCTGCCAGGTTAGAAGGTTACTGAACATACAAGTGTTGACTTGTGAGCAATACAAAGAACACAGCATCAATCTACCAAGCTATAACTACATAGGTAATTTATTTCCATTCGTATAAAGGATTTATTTCTATTCAAGGTTAAAATATATTGATCTAGCAAAAGCAAAACCAACAAGGGAAGATTTTCAACCTGCAAGGCATCCACAAAACTCTTGCGACGGGACCCAAGGCCATTGACATCAGACAACCCAATAAGCCCATCGGTGTCTCTCCCAAGCCACTCCGATGATTGCTGGCGTGTGAGCCCATTCCTTTCACCTCTGCCCATCCTATCATTCACAAGAAACTCCACTCCACTACCTTCATGTGCTCCTGGCTGCACTGAGAACAGCGAACTTCCACTCCCTGCCTCCAAGGGCCTCCTCCTTCTATCCCCAATGCCTCCAGAAACAGCCTGGAATCTCTGCGCTGCACGCCAATCCTCCTTCGACACCGCCGGTACTGGCAGCCTTGGATTGAGGTGCTCATTGCTGTAGTAGTATTGCAGGTACGCTGGGTGCGAAAGCATCTCCTCCTCGGAGAGCATGTCACCACCACCGTTTCTGCCGCCCCCACCAAGGCTGTCGACATGAGCTGGAGGTGCAGCAGAGAAGAGCGTGCCGACGGCAGTGCGGGCGCCCTGGACGGTGGGGGGAGCGCTGCCACTGCGGTACATGCTGAGCTCATCGGCGGACGCGGTGTGGTTCTGATCCATCAGTACTGCCTGCAGGTCGCGCTCGAGGTCCTCGAAAGTGGGGCCAGCCCCTCCCAACGGAGCCGGAGACGGAGCCATGGTGCCGCTGCGCCTCGCCTCGGTCACAGCCTGATCCCTTCCTTCCCACGCAAAGCCTAACAAACAAACACCAGGATGGTGATCAAAAATCCAAATTTTGCACGCGATTAAAGGAGAGAAACACGAAGCTTTACGACAACTCGATGAAAAGAAACGATCAGAAAGAGAACCACGGCCTAGAAAACATGAAAAATTCCGCCCCAATTCCAACTGAATTCCATCAATCCCCTCCCTAGACAGTAACAAAAACCCCGAAAAGTTCGACCTTGAGGGGCGGACGGACCCAACGAGGGTTCAACTGAACCCCAATCTTTTTGGAAAATAAACCCTCCGCTACCACTACTCCGCCGAGTAGCCAACGAATCCGCAACGAACAACCCGGGTAGACGGATTGGAGAGGAAGAAGAGAAATTCTGAGAATTCAGATTGTTCGCGAAAGGAAAAAGAAAAAAGGACGGGATGGAAACTAACCAACCCTCCGAACTTCTTTTCGCAAGCAAGTTAGGGTTCGTCACCTCGGAGAAAAGAAAAGAATCAATCCGAGAGCGGATGGATCTCCGCTCCACGGCAGCGCAGTAGAGCGGAGAGGAGGAGGAGGAGGGGAGGGGAGGATTCCTTGGAGGTGTGGGGTGGAATTAGGAGGGAGAGGGTTGGGCGGCCGTCGAGAGAGAGGGGAAGGAAGGAAGGAGAGGAGAGGAAAAGGAAGGCAGCCCTGCGCGTATTTGTGTTGTCAGAGGTCCATCTGCTCCAATCTTCCCTTGGCGGATTTGGTGCAGCTTAACACCTTTTTTTCTGTTATCACTACACATGCTCCTTTCACAAAAATCCCCAAAAAACATTTGTGACCCTTTCCACGAACGTGTGTATCGTCTCTCCAAATTCATGGCGCCAGAACATGTTCGTGCAAGCACGTGCGCATGTACATAATTGTGCAAACTATGATAATTGTATGTGTACTGACAAATTTATGTATTTCAGAGGAGATTTATGAAAGCTGAAGATGTACACAAAAGAGGCTCATGAGGTTGCCCTCTTCGTGTTAGTGAAATCAGTGACACTTGACTTCCACTTCCGTACGACCATTGCATTACTTTCTACTCCCTCCGTCCACAAATGTAAAGTGTGCACAGAATTTAAGATTCAACTTTGATCAACAATTAAATCAATAATATTGTATTATATAATACAAAAGTGATATCATTTGAAAATATATTTGAATATGAATCCAATGGTACCACTTTTGTGTCATATAGTTTAATATTATTAGTTTAATTGCTGGTCAAAGTTGAACATAAAATTCAGTGCACACTTTATATTTGTGGACGAAGAGAGTATGTTGTTTTCGTTCTTTTGACTTCCATTAAATTTGGTGGCTAGATGTAAGTGAAAGAGATGACTATGATTTGCTGAACGGATCAAATCACTTTATACAAGTACTATTAATCTCTCAGGGCATGTTTTTCAGTCCATTCATGATCCTATAAAGTGATCACAGAAACGTAAATATAGTTTCTTTTATTTGGCACGGATCTTCGACCAAACAACATGCCACACAAGTCATACTAGCCAGGGGAAAACAAATCAAAATTCCGTATTCCTTTCATACTCCATATTAAGCTAAACGATATATCTATTACATGTCGTGATGTCATTTATGTTCTCGTGAATCTAGTTCTGTTAGGGCAATCCCAATGCTCCATCATGTATTATACCTAAATCATGCCACCTAAGCAAAAATCAGATATGGCACCCTATTTAATGAGGAAAAAGAGAGTAACTATATCTTAATCTAGATATGGATCTTAGCACCAAATCCAAGACATCTCATGATTTTTCTCTCACAAAACACATTAAATGAGAGCTCTTTTAGATACAACACTAAGGCCTCTCCCAATGCACATGTGCTTAGATGAGGTGCTAAGTGCATGAAAGAGCTTAGCAACTAAACTCCCCAATGCATAGGTGCTTAGCTTCCTTCATTTAATTATTTAGCAACTAAACTCTCCAATACATAGATGCCACATAGGCGTTTTGCATAGGTTCACGTGCTTAGCATCGTTTTTTCCTGGAGACACTAAAACTATCTCTCTCCTTCTTAATTACCCCGCCACATCATCTTCTTGCCTATGTGGCATGTCTTAGCACCAGTTCAAGTTGGAGCATTGTGAGGGGCCTAAGATACAACCCATTGAGCAAGTGGTATCTAATGCAATAAGATACAATGCATTGGGAATGCCCTTAGTTAGTCTCAATACATTTTAAACAATTTATTAGGGTTTTGGGGATTGGGGAATTTCTAGAAGCGGCTGCAAATGGGAAAGGACGGTACAGGAGGCGGAAACAGAAAGCGACGTGCGATTTTTCTGTCCCCCTCTGGCCGTCCCGCACGAATCTTACAGCATTATGGTAACAAACTGCTCCCCCGTTATATCTCGTGCGTGTTGCTGCTGCTGGATGTGCATGCAGATGCATGCGATTCTCTCTGTTGAGCTAGGACTGACAGGTGGGCTCCACCATCCATTTGAGTCTGCACGGTGGGCCCGAGATTAGAAAGAAAAAACATGATGTGCATAAGTTGATTCGATGAAAACTATTGTCAAGTCAAACCAACAGGCAAGTCTTTTGGGGTTGTTTTCTTTTTCAATCCTGAATTGGAGGGTGTAAAAGATAGTGCGGTTTCCTTTTTAAAATTGCCAGGCACAAGAAAGTGCTGAGGTTGCAATCATAATAAGAAAAATATTACGCAGAAAAAAGCAGTTTGATAATGTTTGTGGTTGGGAAAAAAAGTCCATATATGCCTGGGCACCCAATGTTAAAACATGCATGTAAGGACTGAGATTAGTACAAGGAAGCCTGCTGCCACTCCTGCAAATTTAAATACTCATACTCCTTAATTAACACACTCTTGGGGTTTTGATTCAAGAGGGATTAATTACACTACACAGCATCCAACCTAGAGACATACTACTTGTCTGCTAATCCTCAACAAACCAGCATATATATTTTCTGAAAACCCAACATTTCAAGCACTCTTAGTTTGTACTTCTATCTTTGTATTCAAGCCAATCACAATTGAGTAGTTCAGGGTAGACAGCATGGAACTGGAACCATAGCACTCAACATGTATTCTGAAATAGAGGCCATTGATTCAATATTTTATTATCTAATGACTAATGTAAAGGCTGGTCAGTACATGAGCATGAAGCCCTTGCCTTCGACTTTTTACAAACTCTGAATAATAGACACATCAAGGGCATCACAGGAATGCAGCCACCAGTAGCTAAATTCCGTCGATCCTCTAAATTCTAAAGAGGACTCCAAGAAGTGATGCCCCCTTTTTTTTCCCAAGGACCCTGGGTGTTTATGCATGATGATTTGTGTTTATCTCTGACATTCGATGTAATATTGCCAATACATGACTAAACATACAGCTCAATCTCCAAGTAGGTGTTGATAATTTCATACTACTGCCTTATCTTTTCTCCATTTTACTACACTGAAAGTCCTGTCTTGTGGCAAAAATCATCGTTGCGCTAAAAGACATAGTGGATCATTCCTCCTGCTCGATCATCCTCCGAACATCGTCAATTACCATCCAAGATTTGTGCCCACCAATCACCTCTGCCTGCTTCCCGGAGTCACTCCACATCTTTACAGGACAAAAAACAGCAACCTCAGGATTTACAGTGGCAAGATGGAGACCATAAAGAAAGAAACAAGCTTAACTTGTACCTGTATGGCAGGCATCTTCTGCTCGCGTCCCGCATAACAGATCACATACATTGGACAAAAGAAGGCATTAGTGTCTAGACTAATATATATACTTGGGATCCCAATATGTTGCTACATATTTAATTGCTGTAGGACAAGATAACGATGAAGCCAAATACATGATATGGGGATCTTTGATATGGTTCTCTGTTACCAAAGCTAAAGGATAAGGGCATAAGGCTAAGAAAACACTTAGGTGGTGGGTACAAGTTGCAGAAAGCCGGCAATTGACAACAAAGTTTCCAGGGGCTGTAGAGGAAACCATTTCCTCTAAAATAGGGAAAGAAGAACAAGAAAGGAAGTCAAGAAGTTTAAAAAAAGAAGGATTAAAGGAAGAAATGTGGTATCGAAATGTCTTTGGATTTATTTTTTAATAAGAAGCACACTTGGGCATCAAGAAAAAGTTGCCCTATCACTATTCATTAATGAGAGCTAAGTACTGAAGAACCAGTTAAGTGCATGGCAAGACTTACTGTTACACCTGCACGATTCACGAGCTTTTGTGGAACAGCATTGACATCGACACAGTAAAACCAAATGCTGCATAGCAAGTTCTGACAGAGATCATCAGTATGTCAAAAACAACTCCGGTAGTGCGGTACTCTGTCAAAGTGGCAAACAAGTTCTAACCTCGGGTAGTATTCTGCTGCCAACTTCTCCAGCTTAGGCTTCAGATAAATACATTTTCTACACCAACTCGCCGTCCTACATATTGCAAAGGCTAGTAAGAATTCTGAACTCAGACCGGAAGTCACTCTGGGAGAATTCTGGCAGTTGCTATTATGGCAGACCGCTACTTGAAATACAACTGGTGATCCATTTACGTATTATGTTGCGTTTATTGTGTAAAGAAACTGCTGTTGGAACTGATGTAAAAATGTGATAGATTACACAGCAGTATTGAAGTATCTTCCTACAAGAGTATATGTGAGTAGAGATACAACACCTTGTACAACGACATTTATGTGGTAAAGATAATACAGGTAAGCAACCTGCTGACCAGTCAACAGATCAACCACCAGAAGTACAGAATCTAACCACTGACTACAACAACAAAAAATGGGATGTGCAGGAGGAGCTGCATATCGTTGTTTTTAAGGAGAATGAGGTTTCAAATCTACATCCACAACCACCAAAATCTTGTGCTCTATCAGAGCCACAACCAAAGTTTGAGTTCTCAAGCATCAAGTACAGTTGAAATGCCAATACAGAAATTAGCTGCTAGAAATAAATCACCAAAAAGATAAGGCATACAAAGGCCTATCTAAGAAAGATAATAAATTTACAATTATGCGCCTTTTGGGTAAACTCTTCAATCACCACTCGAATTGAACTTATCATGCACAAGACACTGTTGAAGACCGTTTCATCCGACGCTACCAAGAGCACCCCCCCCCCTCATGAATAAATTAGAGTAAAGTGCATCGATGGTTACCAAACTTGTCCGGCTTACTCACTTTGGTCACAGTATTCAGAAAAGTATAAATTAAGGTTATTGAGGTTGCTAAAGGGGTCTAATACGGCCACTACATTGTCTCCTCTACGTATTCGCTACTGTATTTGTCTCCGGTCAATGTATACTATGGTCAACATGGCTGCGGGACCCACTTGTAAGTGAGCCAATTGGGAGCTAACATAGGAGGGGGTGCTATCGCTAGGGTTCGAGCTTGTCGGCGTTGTGGTTGTAAGGGGCTACGGGTGAGGATGAAAACGGAAGCAGGCCACCATGGGGAACCTATTGATGGCCTTGGTCTGGGTGGAGCTGCATGGCACGACCGTCGCCGGCGACAACCGATGGTAGTGACGGGCGGCCATCCTGGATAGGGAGCTTAGGCAGCGGAAGCGACTAATTGGTTGAGGGAAAATGATCACGGGGGCTAGGAGATGTTGCAGGGAGAAAGAATTGGAGGGGAGCTCACCATGGGTGGCGCATGGCGATGAAGAAGTTCGGCCGGCGTTGAAGAAGATGAGGTCGATTCCCGCGATCTCACGGCCGAAGCTTGAAATTGATGTGGGCAAAATGCTCATAGCGGTGGTTCGGTTCTCCAGGCGGAGGTAATCGTCCAGAGGCGCCACCGCCTGCCCCTACTCAAGCCACCGCCGTTGCAGCTTGTAGTCCGGCAAGCCGGAGCCTTTCGGCTCAATTCCGACTGCCAGGAGGTGCCTCACGACGTGAGAGAGAGAAATCCAAATCAAGTTGGGGCTATGGTAACCGCATAACCGGAATTGTGTCGTTCTCCCTCGACTCTAGCCGACCACACCGCTCTCGATCTCCACACACGGTGAATTCTGGCACGAGCCACTTCGCCTGCACAACCCTCTCCTCCTCCTCGTCATTTCCCCTCAGTCAATCGGATAGCACTGTCTCCGTAGCGCCTCTCCCATGCGAGCTCGATGCTGGAGCCACCCATGCTCATTGCCAGCATTGTGCAGTGCTGTTCCGCTCGGGCCGACACCCTAGACAAGTTCAACACGAGGCATCGGACCCATTTTCGTGGTCACCCACCTCCCTTGCCGGCGAGCTCAACCATTGAAGCCATGGCTGCCGCCTCTGCTTTGCTCCATATCATCCCTCTCAATACTCTGCCCTGGATTGCCTCACTGGCATGTGGCCCTGCAGCCATGTTGACTGTGTGCGTGTTGACTAGAGGCAAATACGGTAGTAAATATGTAAAACAAGCGATCTAGTGACCGTATTGGATTCCTTTAGCAAACTTAATAACTATAATTTACACTTTTCTGAATACGGTGACCAAAGTGAGTAAGCCAGACAAGTCTAGTAACCATGGATGCATTTTACTCGATAAATTATAAATGAACTTTTTTTTTCCATCCAAGATACTAGATTTCTACTCCCATAACTTCAAACTGAAGTTACATGATTCATAATAACCATTTCATCCTATGCTAATCCCTCAAAAAAATATTGGTACCACTGTTGCAAGTGTTAATTAAAAATTCCCAGTAAACCATAGTTACCAGAGCAGGACGATGGGGACGCCGCGCTGCTGCGCCTCTGCCAGGGCCCGGTCCAGCTGCTGCTCGCTGCCGATCGGTTCCAGCTCCACCCACGCCGGCCCCTCCTCCTCCTCCTCCTCCTTCCCCACCCTCCCCTCGGCGGCCGCCGCCGCCGGAGCCGCGCGGCGAAGCCCCGGAGCCAGCGAGATCGAGGCCCACCTAGAGGGCGATCTGGAGAGGAAGGCGAGCCGAGGCGGGGGAGTCGGGGTTCTAAGGACTCCACGGGACGGCGACGGCGCCGCTCCCCTGCCGGCGCCGGCTGCTGCGTAGGCGGAGGCGGTGGCCATTTCGGCTCGTCCCGGTCAGGCTCAGCACGTCGGGTCCGTTCGGTTGCACCCTCTACCCCCTATCGACCGAAGCGCAGCGAGCCAAACTCATATCAAGTCCGACCTCTCCCTCTCCCTCCCCACCCACACGCGCGACGCCGCCACCCGCAGCCGCAGGGCGCGCCCCATGGACGAAGCAAGGTAGCATGACATCAAGAACCGCGCTCCTACTTCTCCTCCGCGGCAAGAGCGCGGCCGCGGCGACCTACGCGCCGAACCAGCGCCCGAAGCTGCTAGCCACGCTTGCCTCGTCGGTTCGGCTGGAGGATGGCGCCGACGTCCGCGACCCTCCCGGCGCCCGCCAGCCGTTCGACGGAATTCCCAACCGCGCTCTCTTCGACTACGCACGGCGCGGGATGTGCCGCGAGGCGCTGGACCATTTCTTGGACGTGCGCCGCCGCGGCGGGCGCGTTGACGGCGCAGCGTTGTCTTGTGCTCTCAAGGTTTGCGGATCGATGCCGGACAGAGTTGCTGGGGAGCAGCTGCATTGCCTGTGCGTCAAGTGTGGGCTTGATCGGGCTGAGGTCAGTGTCGGCACGGCACTTGTCGACATGTACATGAAGTGCTGCAGTGTCGAGGACGGCAGGATGGCGTTCGAGGGGATGCCTGAGAGGAACGTCGTCACCTGGACGTCGTTGCTTACTGGTTATGTCCAGGGCGGGGGGCACTCCAATGTCATGGCGCTCTTCTTTAGGATGCGTGCCGAGGGGATATGGCCTAATCCGTTCACGTTCGCGAGTGTTCTCTCTGCAGTGGCGAGCCAGGGCGCGCTCGATCTCGGGCAGCGTGTGCACGCTCAGTCAGTTAAGTTTGGGTGCCGCTCGACTGTGTTCGTGTGTAATTCTCTGATGAACATGTACTCAAAGTGTGGGCTTGTTGAAGAAGCCAAGGCTGTGTTTTGTGGGATGGAGACCAGGGACATGGTGTCATGGAACACATTGATGGCAGGCCTTCTGTTGAATGGGTGTGAACTGGAAGCCCTGCAGCTGTTCCATGACTCACGAGCAAGTGTGGCAAAGCTGTCGCAGTCGACCTACTCTACGGTGATCAAGTTATGTGCAAACCTGAAACAGCTGGCTTTGGCACGGCAGCTCCACAGCTGTGTGTTAAAACATGGGTTCCATTCAGATGGCAATGTAATGACAGCCATTATGGATGCCTACAGTAAATGCGGTGAACTGGATTATGCTTTCAACATATTTTTGTTGATGCTAGCATCTCAGAATGTCGTTTCATGGACTGCTATGATAGGAGGGTGCATTCAGAACGGTGACATTCCTCTTGCTGTTGCTCTTTTTAGCAGAATGAGAGAAGACAGCGTCAAGCCAAATGAGTTCACCTACTCGACAATGCTCACAGCATCACTGCCCATCTTGCCTCCCCAGATTCATACCCAGATCATCAAGACCAACTACCAGCATGCACCATCTGTTGGAACTGCACTTCTTGCCTCATACTCAAAGCTTGGCAGCACTGAAGAAGCCCTCTCTATATTCAAGATGATTGACCAGAAGGATGTTGTTGCATGGTCTGCAATGTTGTCTTGCTATGCCCAAGCTGGCGACTGTGATGGTGCCACAAATGTATTCATTAAGATGTCCAGGCAAGGCATGAAGCCAAATGAGTTCACTATGTCTAGTGCCATCGATGCTTGTGCTAGTCTGACCGCTGGGGTTGACCAGGGTAGGCAGTTCCATGCTATTTCGATCAAGTACAGATACCAGGATGCAATATGTGTGGGCAGCGCACTTGTCAGCATGTATGCAAGGAAAGGGAGCATTCACAGCGCTCGAAATGTCTTTGAGAGGCAAACAGATAGAGACTTGGTGTCATGGAACTCGATGATATCAGGGTATGCGCAGCACGGTTACAGCAAGGAGGCCCTTGATACATTTCGACAGATGGGAGATGTGGGCATCGACCTGGATGGCATCACATTCCTCGCGGTTATCATGGGATGCACTCATGCTGGCCTCGTAAAAGAAGGCCAGCAATACTTTGATTCGATGGCCAGAGACCACAAGATCAGTCCCACCATGGAGCATTATGCTTGCATGGTGGATCTCTATAGCCGTGCAGGCAAGCTGGATGAAACAATGAGCCTGATAGGAGGCATGCCATTCCCAGCAGGTGCAACGGTATGGCGCACATTGCTAGGCGCTTGCAGAGTTCACAAGAATGTTGAGCTTGGGAAGCTTGCTGCAGAGAAGCTGCTATTGCTTGAGCCGCTCGATTCGGCTACATACGTGCTGCTCTCCAACATTTATGCAGCAGCCGGGAAGTGGAAAGAGAGGGATGAAGTGAGGAAGCTCATGACTTCTAGAAAGGTGAAGAAAGAAGCTGGATGCAGCTGGATTCAGATCAAGAACAAAGTGCATTCCTTTATAGCCTGTGACAAGTCACATCCTTTGACCGACCAGATATATGCAAAGCTCAAGGCAATGACAGCCAGGTTGAAGCAAGAAGGTTATTGTCCTAACACAAGCTTTGTGCTTCATGACATGGCAGAAGAGCAGAAGGAAGCCATGCTGGTTAGGCATAGTGAACGTCTAGCTCTTGCCTTTGGCCTGATAGCTACACCACCAAGGACGCCCCTTCAGATTGTGAAGAACCTACGTGTTTGTGGGGACTGCCATATGGTTATGAAGATGGTGTCGGTGATTGAGGACAGGGAGATCATCATGCGCGACTGCAGCAGGTTCCATCACTTCAGTGCTGGGGCCTGTTCCTGTGGTGATTTCTGGTGAATGGACCGCAGACCAAATAGACAGTGGATATAAATTGACTGGTAATGCCATCCTTGAACAATATCACTGACAAGCTGACTCTGGAAGTCTGGAGTAATGGGTTGTCTGAAGCTGATATGAGATGAGGAGAGTTTCTCTGTCGACCTGTTTGCAGGTAAGACAAGAGCCAGAGATGTTGCACTTAGTGCCATATTGGTGTTGAAAGAGCAACAGGAATCATATGGAATATGAATACACTGGAGGGAGTGATCTAACACAGAGGTATCATCTACATGATCTTCAGTTAGATAGAGCGGCCTGTACAAGTTATTCATGCCAGTTTAGATCATGAAAACATAACAAGGAAGCAAAGCATGCATTTGTTTTTTACAGGCTAATTATCGCAGCTAACTTAATTTAGAAGGTCTCATTTCTAAATCTGGCCTTAGGCCTCTAGAACTTTGAGCCTAGGCTGAGCCGTTGTCTATCTAAATTGAAGAACATCACACCTTTTTTTGGTCGAACATCACAAAATTTTCAAATTACTTCTTTAAATAACATTTGGACTGAACCTCACTGGTGGTGAATGCAGCAGCTGAAGTAATACATGATCTTGTTGATCCTTGATTCCTGGTGCAAATCTGATTTTTGGCTCTGTTATAGACTGGCGTATACTGGTCCGGTAAGTAAACAAATCACATATTTTGTTTCCTTGTGGTCAACATGATTTTGCATATCACAACTTGTCCACCTTTTTGTTGCGAGTCCTCAACAAACCGTAGCAAATTTGGTAATTACCCAAGCAATTTGGCCAAAGTTTGGATTGGTGCCAATATTTGGTATGGCCAATGGATTTGGCATAAGCAGCAACAACAACAACCACCAAGCCTTTTGTCCCAAACAAGTTGGGGTAGGCTAGACATGAAGCCCAATAAAAATTACATGAGCCAAAAGGTAAAGGAAAAAAAAAGGTTTAAAAAGAATATTATGGTTCAGGCACGTGGATCCTTAATTTCCATGCGGTCCTATTTAGAGACAAATCCTTGGATAGATTCCAATCTTTCAAGTCTCTTTTTACTGCCTCATCCTATGTCAACTTTGGTCACCTCCTGCCTCTCCTAGTATTGTCGATAGATCTTAGAATACCGCTATGCACCGGTACTTCTGGAGGCCTCCGTTGGATATGTCCAAACCATTTTAGTCGATGTTGGACAAGCTTATTTTCAATCGGTGCCACCCCTACCCTATCACGTATATCCTCATTTCGAATTCGATCCCTTCTTGTATGCCCACAGATCCACCGTAGCATACGCATCTCTGTGATACTTATCTGCTGGATGTGTTGTCTTTTAGTAGGCCAATATTCTGCTCCATAAAACATCGCAGATCCAATCGCCGTCCTATAGAACTTACCTTTTAGCTTCTGTGTGACCTTTTTGTCACAAAGGATGTTAGATACTTGCCACCATTTCATCCATCCTGCTTTGATTCTGTGGCTAACATCCTCATTGATACTACCATTGCTCTGTAGCATTGATCCCAAGCATCGATTAGGCAATATTTGTCCTTCTAGACTAACGTCTTCCTCCTCATACCTAACATCGCTAAAAGCGCACCTCATATACTCGGTTTTGGTTATACTAAGTCTAAACCCTTTCGATTCTGAAGTCGGTCTCCACAGCTTTAATTTCCTATTGACGTTCATCGTACTCTCGTCTACTAGCACCACATCATCAGCAAAGAGCATACACTAAGGAATATCTTTTTATATATCCATCGTGACCTCATCCATTAGTAAGGCAAAAAGGTATGGACTCAAGACTGACCCTTAATGTAACAAAATTGGTGACCAAAATTTTCCTATAGTCATCTTCCCTCCTCTCTCTATGGCATGTGAGGCTATCGTTGGCAATCCAAATTTTCTCTGACCCTGTTCTGGCCAATGTTTGCTTTCAAACCTATTTCTTTGGTTGTGCCCACACTTTGGTCACGGTAGGGTAATTTGGTCTAGGATTAGGAAAATCCAAACACACCTAAAAACAGCTATACTTTGATCATGCAAGTCAAATTTTAGATTAAAAGGTCATTGCAATCCACCCTGGTACATACATGGCATTGCGCATGTCAATAACATGATATCTCTATTCTGGCGAGCAGAATGTTGATCACAACTGGATTCAAATGCCAGGAGGAAGATGAAGGCCAAACTGTGCAGGTACATTCTCTTGCATCTTAGGTGCCTACTTCCTGCTCATTTCTGTTATGCACTCTAATGTAAGTTATGTATGCTCAGTCTGGAGGTGATAGCAACCGTGGTAACAACACTTGGTTTTCTTCATCTTCCCATGAGGAAGTTCCAACACTACCGATTCCGGAGGAAAGGGCGTTCAAAGTTTTCCCAGCGGCTGAAAATTCCAGTAGTTTCGCTCACTTCTTTTCGCCTCTTATGTATTTCTTCACGGTTCTATTTTGCTGCAAGATTTAGGTGGTAGTACACTAGTATTAGAGCACATCTTAAACGCTTCTTATCAATCTGTAACCATACTACACAGTCCGAATAGATTGGCCTCCCTCTCTTTTCCTCAGCAGTCTTTTGCAATGGATCAAGATTTGAAATCTTAATTCTGACGTATATTGAGCATCGACCTTGTCTTATGGTGTAAGTTCAGCGCCAGAGGGCAAATTATAAGGTGCCCCGCGTAGCATTCTCTCATCGTTAGCTGTGACTTTTTTCATGAAGATGCCTGAAATCCTACTCACGATGTGGGCTGCTTAATGTACGAGTGTTTGTTTCAGACAATGCATGTACACATAGCTGAATTTTTGTTCGCCATGATGTGTGGAAGTATTGTTTGTAAAGTATCAATATATGCACTACAGTATCAGGTTTCTTGATGAGTGTGTATGTCCAACACTTAGGTGTCAGGCCTCAGGTTTCTGGTTGAATTCTCTAGTCAAGTTTATGCATCATTCAGCTGGACTTGAACATGCCAGATAATTTTGTTAGTTATACATGCTTAATTGAATTGTGAATAACAGTATCAGATCATACATCCAGTGATAAATTAGAAAGTTATACGAAGACCGGCTAAAGAAATTACAGGGATAGTCACAACTACAGTTACAGAACTTGTTCCCTTTTCTATCTCAGCTAAACTGCACCCAGAAATTTTTACTAAGATCAACTAAAGCAAATTTGCAAATCAAAAGAATTTAATAGACTTGTTCATCTCAGAAATCAGAAGGAAATTCACAGTCACAATTACAAGACTTGTTCATCTTAGAAATTCTCTTCTTCCATTTCAATACTGCAAGAAAACCATTCCTCTTTCCATAGACCACACTAAGATTAACAAAGTGAAAACATATTAGGAGTAAGAATAGTCCCAACTAATGATTACCAGCAAAAGAATTGAAGCTGAACAACCAAAGAACAAATATAGATGTTGTGAAGCGGCAAACGATAGATGTTTCTAGGCTTCGTACTTTACCTTCTGTGAAGAAGCCGTACACACTAGCCTTTTGATCTTTGCCGAGATGTGTAACTGCAGGTGGGGTCAGAATTACCAGAACGTACGACAAAACTTTCTTCCATTGCGCCATTCCCATTATGTCCCATTTTCACACGTCAAACTGTGATATACATATTCTGGTACTTTTGCAATTCAACAATTCGATACACAAACTATGCTCGAACTCAAACCACTTTACATACATATAAATATGAACATACATGGAAATCGGGAAAGGGAAAGCAAACTAAGCTTTACATGCTGTTACAAGATACTGGAAGTTTTTTGAGCTCTCTACGTCTGTTCTGGCTAACAAGCCGATGGAACAGATGATCAATTTGGTCGCCAATTATTTTTCCAAATCTACATGGTGTGTTTATGTGGCAATGCTGTCCTTCGTCCCGGTCAGTTGTTCGTGTTTTGGAACTCGGTGCCATCCTTGAGATGTCCCGTCGAGGTTGGGCAAAGCCAGCAGAGAATGTTTGGACCCAAGATCTGTACAAACGAATCCAAAGTTTCAGCTAATTGGAGCACCAAAGGAAAATGGTGAATAAAATTGAACTGTGTAAACCATGCTAAACTTTCAATATCAAAGTTGAAGACTTAAAAACTGAAGTTATGATGATGGTAATGAATGGAAATTTCTGATGTAATGCGTAATTATTTCATGTAGCACTACCATTTGAATATTCTTCCTGGTGCCTTGATCAAACCGGTGGCGGTACTTCTGTCCACTCTTCTTTGCAAGCCACTTCGCTCTAACTGCCTCTCGGTACTGATGTATAGGCCACAGTAAAAAAAAGTCAAGCATGTTATGAACCCACCAAGTAACTACAAGGTGAATGCATGCCTGAAATTCCAAACAGTAACTCACCTCTATGGTCGTCATGTTATGACATATGAGATAGATGTGCCAGCATAACAGAGAACCTATTGTCAAGCTCAAAGAGAATAAGAGGACACCGGCCAAGATCTGCATTTTATGATAGTACTAGATCATGATTTCGTTCTTATAGTATGAAGCACATAAGTAAACAGAATAAATTTAACACAAAACTAAAATAGAAAATTAATGCATGACATGTTAGTCCAGAATGTTGTGGCTCAGTTACAGAACCATACAAGTTCAGTTGATGCATAACAACTCTGTCATTTGAATATCTTTATTTTAACTAGCATATTTTTATCAATGAGGCAATGACACAATCATGTTTTAAAATGTCAATGATACCCTTGCTAAACCACCAGAGAAGAAAACCCTCAGTTTCATTATTATCCCATGACTTCAAAAAAGAAGGCTCTTCTGCAAGTGTGGATCCTGTCCATCTATCCAGCAACTAAGTTACCAGTCCTTTTTGGTTTTTACAGCTAATACTTTACAATTAGTCTCAGTTGAGTTGAAATCAATGACAAACAACTAAAGAGGGTTTTTTTTTGTGAGAACTAACAAGAGTTGCAAAAGAAAAGAAAAAAGATCCACTCTCAACTGATGTAGTTAGGGATTCTTCAAGATCATTTTGCTTGGACCCTGGCAACTCAAAATACATCTATATGTGTCAGCAGAATTACAGAGCTGGTGCCTGCTGGTACCCCAATCAACCCTTGGGTAGTTTGTCATCATAGGCATATTACAGACCATAAATGTCTTTTGAGCTTCTTGACAAACAGGCACAAAATCTAACCTTACTGACAATAAGCACAGCAGTGGAAATATTAGTGACTATGTAAAAATGAAAAAAAAACATGTAACATGTCAAAGCATGATGGCATGGAAATCAACAATGGCATGTAGCATGTCAAAGCATGATGGCATGGAAATCAACAATGGAGAAAACATTAGTAATAGCGTATGTAGCAGGGAAGAGATTGCTGAATGTATAGTGAGCATACAAAACAATGGTCAGTGCACCTACATGGATGATCTTCACGTAAAGAATATCGAAGTCATGCTCTGTTTGAAGGAGGTCACATACAAATATCACCTGAAAGATATTTCGGCACGATTGTGAGAAATGCTCAGTGGAAATGTGCCAATTTCAGTACAACATTGTCGCTTACCGATGAATAAAGAGACCCTATGGTCGCATTTAGTACACAGATGATGAAGGGTTTGTAGTTTGCATAACCCACACAATTGTTAATCCAAACACAATGGTGATCCTGCCATTGAAATCATCACCAAGCATTTTTAACACAGCTTCATTTTGCAACCAACAGGATCACTACCGAGATAGATAACCACACCTACCATTTTCAGAACACACCTTTTGCAGACCTTACAGTGGTGGGTTCGAGCAGGCTTGTACATGCCACACTTATCACAATATCTTGATTTCAGCCCCTGTTGGAACCAAATAATGAGTTTTATCAGGGTGCTTCTCCAACACCAGCATTTCGGAGTGCTCCTAAATTTACCGATGCGGTAACAATTACTAGAAGCTACTGTGAGATGAGATCCATGCAAGATTGAATTAAAAATGGAAATTTTCCGTCAGTTTACACTTGGGGATGCTGCAATTTAAGCAAGGATCACAAAATTTCTAGAAAGAAATACATCCATAGACCGTCAAACTCCAAGGAAATGGAATAGAAGGACCAGAGAGAAGGCGAGAGATCTGGGACCTGTCCCTGTGGGTCCTCGGCGTCGGGGGAGAATGCGGCGGGCACGGAGCCGGGATCCGCGGTGGCAGCGCAGAGGAAGGAGAAGAAGCAGGCGGCGAAGACGAGGGAGAAGGCGGCGGCGTGGGCGGCGCCGGCCGTCGTGCCGAGGCCGAGCCAGTGGTCCAGGAAGGCGAACACCGTAGAGTAGTACCCCAGCGCCATCACGGAGATCGCCGCCACCACGGCCGGCGAGGCCGCGGCCGCCACGGCGCCGCCCCTCCTGCGCGCCATCTCCGGCGAGGTCGCGCGCTCGTCCACCTTGTTTCTCGGGCCCACTCCGAGCTTCCGCGAGCCCTCTCTCTTAACACTTCCTCTGGGCCTAGGCTGCAATATCAACAATAATGGGCCGGGCTTCTTATGGGCTCGTTTATAGCCTTCAGAAATCAAGTCAAATTGTTTATCAACTTTTTTGAAAGAAGTCCATATTTCATCCCAAGGTTTTCACTCTCCAACCACGTAACCTCCTAAAGAAAAAAAGGGTCAAGTAGCACCATAATCTTTTAAATCCGATACAAATACAACCCTTAGGGTGGTTTTGTAGGTGGTTTTATCATGGTGTAGGTTGATGCGGCAAGACGATCTTGCCACCACATGTAGTGAAATGGGCCCCACATCTCATTGATCAACTCTTTCTTCCTCCTCATCACATATCTCTCAGTATTCCCCCAGATCCATGGCAGTCACTTCCTGCTCCTCTAGCCTTTCTTCCCCTCCCTTCACTACACCAAAAGAGAGATCCCCGCTAGGGAGGCAATGATGGCCTTAGAATCCAGCTCCCAAGCGCAATAGGAGGAGGAGGAGGAGGAGATCGTTGGGCACCCATGGTAGAGCGAGACATCGGTGGCGCAGATCTCATTGATAGTCGCAATAGTGGAAGGAGCGCTGTAGTGGAGCGAGATGTGCCGCCTTCCGCGCGAGATGGACTCATTGTGTGAGAGATAGAAGGACGAGAAGAAGATTGAGGAACAAAGGTTCCTCGATCAATGACATGTGGGTCTTCTCACCATGTCATTGCATTTGGAGGTAAAACTGTTTAGGAGAGTGCCAAGTCATTATACATGGTGGCAAAATCATCTATTAAACCATCATAGAGGGCTATTTGTATTGGTTTTAAAAAGTTGTGGTGCTAATTGGCCTATTTTTTTCTTTAAGAGGTTATATGGTTAGAGGGTGAAACCTGAGGGTGAAATCAGAACTTCTTTCTAAAGAAATGAAACAATATCAACAACGATGGGCCGGATTGCTACTGCGTGGGCTTTATGTAGGGCCATGATCCCACGATGCACGCAAAAAATCAAGTCAGGCTGTTTCCTAAAAAACCCAAATAACACCGTGCTCTAATTTTTAATTAAATTAAATTAAATTTCCTGTAAGGAAAATCAAACTGATCTCTTCTTTTATACTCTGCTGACGTGTTAGTAGGTGCAGAAGCTGTTTTGACTCGCCAGTGATTGCAAGTTGGAGTGGTATAATACAGTGTCAGTGTATCAAACAAAAATATCATTTCGACCACACTAAACAATGAGTGGAGCAAGGTACATATATGCAAAATAAAAAGTCAAGAAGAACAACGACGTCTCACCTAAAATGCGGGCATATACAAAATCGGCTGAAGAAAAAAACAGATGAAGTGCGATAGCCATTTTTCTTTTTTCTGAAGTAGCACTGTTACCATTAATTAAGTTATCACATGACATGAGTGACTTTTGAGAAACATAAATTCCACAAAACAAAACGGGACCCTTAATTAATTTAATCATAGAGATATTTGCTTTTTCTCTAAGACACCTCTAAAAGACAGAGAGTTCTGCATTTAAAACAAAAGAATAGAATTACTCAGTTATTTAGAAAAAATTGGACAATAATCAGGTACAAAGAGCATGAGAGAGTCTTCCACCAATCAATCGATGGAGCGACGGACTTCACAAAAAAAGGTGCCACCATTGAGTTAATCATGTACATATATTTGTACCTGCAAGCATGACACGCGGTGGCGGATCTTAGTTAGGGCTAATGTCTGATCCATTCTTCTAAATTGAAAATACGCTCCTAAGTATCGAGTCATATGTTTGATCTTTTACGCCAATCAAGGTTGGCAGATACCTATTAACATTTCGTAGCATAGTTTGCTAGATTGGCCCCGTATGCAATATTGTTCAAGCTCCGCTACTGACGACACGACATTGTACCTATAATTAACAGTACAGATATTCAAAGTATATGGATCTAATTGCAGAGAAAATGACAGATGCATGAGCAGTGTTTTTCCATATCCTGCACCGAATCGAGTACCAGACCTCCTCCTCAAAATAAAATGCCAGTACCATGCATCAGACAAAAAGTAGTACACACTGTATTGCTGTTGCCATTGATTGCTGAATGATAAAGGGAAATATGTATGTGCGTTAAGGAGAGGAAAGCTTAGGATCGATCCATCCATATACGAGTACACAAATCAGATCAGGGGTTAGTATTAGCATCAGGATTAGCTAGCTACCAAGTGTTGTAGAAGGTGAAATGAAAACATAGATCGAAAGAGAAAGAGAGTATTAGAAGTTGGAGGAGAGGGGGGCAAAGAAAGAAAAGGAGTTGGTGACTGGGATGTGGGGGCCGGGAGAGCAGAGTGGCAGCATTGAATAGTAGGGTGGCTCGTGAAAGTGTGTAGGCAGGGGGTGGTGCGGTGGGGGCCCAGCTGCATTGGGCTCGATGGGATCGGTACTAGGTTGTTACCCCATCGCGGGCACCCGGGCCCGCCACCACCTCCTCCTCCGCACACCATCATCCATCACACCCTTCCCTCCCTCAAAATTCATCCATCACACTCACGCCACTCCCCTTTCTTGCCATCGCTTTTCCTCCTACCCTTTTATGCTTTCAAGGTTCAACCCCTCCACCAGGTGCGACGAGAAAATGATTTACTTCACAGTTAGAGCCCCTAGAGGGGGGTTTTTTCGAGACCCGTTGTACCTCCAGCCTTATTTAGACCGTTCATTCATCAAAGAGCAGATATTAAATTTATTGTGTATGAGAAAAAGACTGCTTTCTTCTTATCTCCGCTCATAGTTTTCACCACACAGTTAAGCTCCTAGCGGTGAAAGGACAAAGACCGTGTAACAAGTGGATATGTGGACTAACAAAAAGACAAGGGCAATTGTTGTTACAAATGAAAAGCTTTGGTAGACGATTGTTACCAGTCAATAGTCTAGCTGGCAAGCACCCTACCGACTACGCCGTTGATTCTTGATTGTACTTGTTTTTATTTTTGTTTGCGTCAGTCTCTATGGTGGCGTGTCGCCTCACGGGTTATTATCCTCTATTATCTTGTACGGCTAGATCTATAATTCACAAAAAACTGTGTAGCAACATGTCACTCCACATGTTATTGTCTTCTAATATCTGGTACGACTGGATCTAGAAATTTCAAAATATTTTTAGTTTTTACATTGTAATTATTTTTTGACACAATAGTCTCAATGGTTCCTCCTAATTGACCACCGGAATCCTACCGACTGCGCCGTTGATTCTTGATTGTACTTGTTTGTATTTTTGTTTGCGTCAGTCTCTATAGTGGCGTGTCGCCTCATGGGTTATTATCCTCTATTATCTTGTACGGCTAGATCTATAATTCACAAAAACTGTGTAGCAACATGTCACTCCACATGTTATTGTCTTCTAATATCTGGTACGACTGGATCTAGAAATTTTAAAATATTTTCAGTTTTTACATTGTAATTATTTTTTGACACAATAGTCTCAATGGTTCCTCCTAATTGACCACCGGAATCCTACCGATTGCGCCGTTGATTCTTGATTGTACTTGTTTTTATTTTTGTTTGCGTCAGTCTCTATAGCGGCGTGTCGCCTCATGGGTTATTATCCTCTATTATCTTGTACGGCTAGATCTATAATTCACAAAAACTGTGTAGCAACATGTCACTCCACATGTTATTGTCTTCTAATATCTGGTACGACTGGATCTAGAAATTTCAAAATATTTTTAGTTTTTACATTGTAATTATTTTTTGACACAATAGTCTCAATGGTTCCTCCTAATTGACCACCGGAGGAGCTCGTTCTAGATATACACACTCCTATGCTGAAAGACACTCCTAGTTTTTACCCTTTTTGTGAGGCTAGCTAGAAGTGCAATGCTATCATGTGTACCCTTTGTTTCGTTCTTTGCTTCTTTCTTTCTTGCTTTCTCTTTCTCCTCGTACTGTCCTTTGTTTCATCGCAATAAACAATTCTATAATCTATAGGACTATATATAAGTGGTTATTCCGGTGGGCGTTGGAACCAAGGATTAATTTTCTTTAGGGCTCAGCTCCATAGAATCCAGGGACCTTAAACCTTTGAAACTTTTAAGGTTTTTTTCCTTCTCTTCTCCCACGCACCAATGACCAACTACCAATAAATGTTGCTTTTGGTACAACTAAACCCATGCATTTCTTTTGCCTTCTGTCCTAACTTTTGCAAGTCATGTTTGGGAACAGCATACTATGAGCTTGCTTTCTTTTTGCTTCTTAATTTGTCAACTTACTAAAGCTAAGCTAGCTCCTTTATTCCTTGTCTATGTGACGTGTCCAGCCATTTGACTATGTTTGGAAGAAGAATCTCCGCATTTTACAACAACAAGGTTACCTTTCAGGTGGAGCTCTCCTTCTTTTCATTAATTAGGATAACATTTTAATAAAGTAGATCCAATTAATGGAGGGCTGAATAAGTATCATCTTATTAATCCATGCATGAAGTTACAAGTACAGCATGCATAGCTAGGAATTAACTCATCTTCTAGAGTAATGAACTAGCTCGCTCTTGTTTTAAAATGGCTATAACCAGACATTACGAATTTGCTTACAGTACAAGAATTTTGCAGCAAATCTTTAAAAGACTTCAAAATTTACCGGTTTTCAAATAGGGCTGAAAGTACAGCGGTTAGGGAAAATGATAGTGTATAAATAATAAAAATCACTTCAACACCCAGCTAGGCTTAACCTTTAAATTGTGCGAAGGACACTGATCCAAGATGAAAATAATAATAGTAATAGGAATCATATATACCACTGCACATGCCAACAGCTAGCTAGTAGATGGATATTTCTAAATTAGGGTCTATGGTCCTGAACTAATTAAACACAAGAGATTCTGTAATTTATAAAAGGAAATAGTTTAAGCTACATGCTTTAACGATGTAACTTCGAGGATGAAAATGCCTCAAACACACTAAAATCCCATATCGTACATATTATTTGGCCACACATGTACTGAAGTCTCAACCGCCTTTTTGTCCTTTTTACAGAGAAAAAGATATTGTCTTTCTTTTGCGGTGCAATGCTTCTTAATTAGTGTAGTCTGGAATTCTTTTGCAGTGTAGCATCCATTGTCTGGGTACGTAGTACTATTAATCTATAAGTTTCAAAAGAATAGTAAATTACATACTCCTTAATTACAAACCAGTGCGTACCTACCTGAGATGGAGTCTAGGAATCTTTTGGGACAGGAGGCCGACTAGATGCTAGATTTATATTTTTCTTCGTGGGTGTGATCAACTAAACTAATCAGTCTCCTCATGATCGATCCCTGCAACAAATCAAAATCATATTCGATCCGTACAGCTATTTACATAATCTAGCTTTAGTGTCCAATGTTGTATCATCGAGAGCGCCAACTTTTGATGTCATCCATGTGTACACTTATCCGCCAAATCAGCTAATGAAAGTGAAAAAATTAAAGAAAAAACTACATTTCACATTATGTCTAGCTAACATTAATCGAATATATGACTTGTTCTTTTTAGTAGAGCAGATGTTCATTTGGTACCACAAATGAGCGGTGAAACTATACTTCACATTTATCACATGGACTCATTGATTCGAACGTAATGCAATCACACTGTTAATTAAACCCTCGCAAAAATTAACATCGATGTTGACTGCGCTATGAATACGATTTCCCTAGCTCTAAAATAAAAATAGTATGCCGATGGTTTTATATATGCTCCCTCTGTCCAAGAATGTAAGGTATATTTTGATTCGTTAAGACACGTATTTGACCAATAATTACTCTAATAATACGTAGTTTATGTGATACAAAATCATAATCATAAGGAAGTACTTTTGAAGAGAAATCTAATGATATCAATTTTATGTCACGTAAATCGTATATGAATAGAGTAATTATTGGTCAAAGCCTTGTCTTAACTACTTAAAATACGTCTTACATTCTTGGACGGAGGGAGTACAAAAAATTAGAATTTTGTATATGATCATGGGCAGAAATAGATTGACAATCTGGTTCGCCTGCAAACTAATAAACTAATTATCGATCGATGAATTGATGGTGCCTCTCAAGAAGTACTGACGGAGTAAGAAGGTGAGTTGACTTAAGGAGTGTGAAGATGTCGGCATGATCCACGGCTAAATGCAAAGAAAACCAGGAGCTAGCGTGCTTAACACATATCCAAGCATGGCTTTAATTAATCTTAAGCATCATGCTTAGTTTAGTAATTAATCACCACTCCATAATGTGAAAGCCAGCTGTGCCACGTACGTCGAGATTCGAGCTCTTGATTCACTATATATGACGAGTGACTGTGGAGCGGAGATTACTTTTAACTAAAAAAACACTAACCAACGCAGACAGAATTCTGTATCACTTAATGTTTGGACGTAGCGCGAGAATTTCGCGCCAAAAATCACAATTTCTTTAAAAGAAAATTGAATAGATCATCCATTTCGTTTCAGACAGGACTATCTAAAAACACGTCAAATTGTACTATTATACATGGTTTATAATAAGATGGCCGAGTGTCCACACCAAATGTAACCACAGACTAGATATGCCTTAGCATAATATAACTCGTCAAGATTTGTAAAAGTGTTCTCTCCAAAGGAAAAAAAGGTTGTAAGAGTCCTCTCGAAAGAAAAGAAAGGGTTTGTAAGAGTGCTAGGTAGGACGCTAGGAACGAAGAAACAAAAGAAAGAAACAAAGTTTGTGGTAATTGAGGGCAATAATAGTGGTGGAGTAGTGTTGCTTAGGGCAGATGGAAGGAGAATTAAGGGGTGTGTGTAGAGGCATGTTCTTCGGGGGACCGTGCATGGTGGCCATGGCAGCAGCAGTACAGTGCCACCGAACAAACAGCTCAGGCTGCTCTCTGCATCTGCAGCCACCAATAGGGTGCCCTGCAGCTCTTGCTGTTGCACCTGCAGCACATTTTTCTTTTCTCTTCAGTTGCCTTTCTGAAAAGGAAAAATAATATCTAGATCAGTGCAATAGTACTAGTATTGGGGAGTGGCTTCAAATTAATTGCTACAGATTTAACAGTTTTCGTTTTAAACTGTACTTGTTTTCTCAAAATTTGTGTGTGATTACAGAAAATTTGATATGGATCATTGATAATTAATTTAAACACAATAAAATTTAGCTAGATTAAATTTTTGAGGGCTTGTAACCAGGTGACACGCACGCTCATGCATCCATGTCACACCATCACGTCAGTCAGAAATAGACCTTAACTTTAGACACGGATTGACCTGCTTGTGCCAGTAGTCTCTGAAATCTGTGAGTTGTGATGATCACTGGCCCTGCAAATTTGTTGCGCTCCATGCATTTGCATGTTGATATTTCCACACACAAAACCTCCCCTCCAGTCCTATCTTTTTGTATCAATTTCTGATGGGAAATTAGTACTTCTTGGCAAAAAAAAAGGGAATTAAAGTCAGATGATGTAGCTAAAAATATATAGGGTCTTATTGTAAAACAAAAGGCTACTGGGTGTTTAACATGAGAAAATGTCTAGCTAATTCTTCTATATGGTTAGTCATACCAACCGGTTGTTTCTCCGAGGTGATCAAGTATAATAATTTAGTCATTAAATTACTTAGGGTGTGAAAAGGACTACCAGTCTGAAACCGCGACATGTTATATCAAAGATTCTCTAAGCGAAGCCGCTCTCTATGGGATAGCATAGGTATGATGTACACATATATTACCTGGCATGTTGTTCAGGAGTTGGGTAGCAGACCAACGGAGGTATCAGTCGCACGATAATACATCATCGTGCACGTTAACTGGGAAGGCATAAGGCTTGTCTCTGAGTTAAGATCCTATTTGGTTGGACTTTTTCAGTATTTTTTACTAAAAAAAAATTACCTAATTGAACGGTCAGCCTTTAAGCAGTTTTATCAATAGTGGTTGTGAACTTTACAGTGCAAATTCAGCTGTTTTGAAAAACTATTGTCCCCATCTTTTTACAATATACTGAAGCTTCAGGGCTCATTTTCCAAAATGTTGTAGATGGTTTGGATCAATTCAAAGCCATATGTTCACTTTCTCACAACCACAACAGTTTTCGAGACAACTAGCCAACAACAATTTTATTAACAGCCATAATTCAACCAAACAGACCCTAAATGTGACTTAGAGCCTTCAATATTCTCATAGCATCTATTGAGGCTCGTAACGGTGATGTGAGTGTGGTCTATGGGTTGCGTGTGCTTTCACGGAACTCCCTAGGATAAAATGTTGTAGCTAGTGCATGTAACTGTATTCTATGAAGCCATTATGATTATGATTATATGTATAAATCATTTATCTTACAACCGCATACAGGGATAAAGTAGTATATACACTATCATAAAGTAGTGTATGAGATATAGGTGTAACTATTTTCGCTTGTAAAATAGACTTTTCAAATATATATGTTTGCATATATATATGTGTGACTAATTATAATTAAGAAAGGGGAGAAGTGGGTGGCGCTGTCATGTGCCCCTGCGAAAACGATGGAGTGGACCAATCGGACGCGAAAGCGGTATGCACGCGCCTACGTGTCACAGATCCAACGGTCCGTTGGTCTCCATTTCTTTTCACTGCCTCCTCCCTCTAAACCTTATCATTACTCTCACTGTCTTCCTGTGTCCATTCTCCATTAGCCAGGCCGGCCTTGTTCATCTCCATGGGAGCTTGAGATAGTACCAGCTGCTAGCTACAATTAAGGCTGGCTACAAGCTTAATTAATTCTCTGTTGCTCTTGCTCTCTCGCCCAGATCGATCTAGCCGGCCAGCTAGTACGTACGACTACTCCTATTCCTAGAAATATAGGGTTTTTTTTCTTCCCCTCTCTCTCTTGTTCTAGCTAGCTAGCTAGTTAGGGCCTTGCTTTGCCTTATATATAGCTAGCAGCTACCTCCCTTTGCTTTTGTGAGGTGGCCATGCCAACCAACCTTTGCCTTACCTTGTTGTTCATCTATTCGATCGATTCGATCGATCTCTACATGTAGCTCAGCTAGCTAGCTTGATTCCCCCTTCTACTTCTTCTTCGACTGCGGCGGCGCACGGCAAGATATATAGATAGATCAATCCGATTGTTCTTGATTCTGCTTGTGTTTCCTGCAGGCTTCTTCTTGTGTTTCCTAGCAAGGTGAAGCTGTTTTGAGCTGCTGACTATTTTCTAGCTGGCTCTCATGTGTTGCACCTGTACTTTGCTTAATTAGGTGTGCATGTCCGTTGTCTTCTTCTTGATCCATTAATTCATCTGCATCTAGATCCCAACATAGATGTGTACATGGAAACCCTTTCTTTAATTTCCCCCTCTTGCTGGTATGTCATCTTGGAAGAAGAAGAATAAGAAGAGAAGGCAGTCGGCGCTTGCAGATGCAGCACCACCAAGATTCACATCAGTTGCTCTACATATGTATGATGAGAATCTTGATGATGCTGCATCAGCAAGCGCTCGACTTATCGGGCCCTTGGGAAACTGAGAATCTCTGGTGCGCTAGCTTCAAAGTTTCTTCTTGAGTTAATTATGTAATTCCTTGAGTCAATTTGGTTCTTCTCACTCACAATTCCTTTCTTTTGCTAATGCTCATAAACTAGCTAGCTCATTCATGGGGTTTGGTATAGTAAGGTTTGACCCGTAAACAAGTGCAAGGAATGCTAGCTGTAATCTTCCTGGCTAATTATTTTTCTCTCATCGTAGCATGAAAGTTTTTGTCGGTTGAGATTTGGCAGTGCGAGGTAAGTTTATACACCTTGGTTGAATTTGTTAATTTGGTTGTTTTGTGTGCTCCTCTTTCTGATGTTTTTCAGGCTTCCACTTTGGATCTCTCTTCTGGTACACAAGTTAACTTGATGGAGGTGAGAATATTTTTTTGATTTTTTTGAAAGATCATTTGATGATTTGAGGGGTGCCGTGATTTTATGATATATTATGAGTTTATTTGAAAGTTTCCTTAATTTTTGACAAGCTCATCGGTCTTTTGGCACCATGTGTACACTTGTACAATGGAGGCTCTCAAGGTGCAGGCTTGTTTGGAAATTAATCAAGTTTGCAGCTTTGTCTCTTGTATGACGAGTCGCTCTCCGTGATTTTTTATATCTAGCTAACAACTAATGTTTCCTTAATCAGTCTTTAATTGAGTTTGCAAGAGGGGACAGCATATAAAAACAAAGTTTTGAGTTACACATTGTTAATTACATAAGTAATGTATTCTTAATCACTCCTGCACAAATATACTTTATTTCCTAATTGTCCCAATGCTCCTACTTCGCTAATAGCTTCTGAATTGATGCAGATATGCTCATATATATTCCCCATCGTCATTACTTGAGATGCTGTGCCACTCTAGCTCCATATTCTGTAGTTATATATGTACATCACACATGTACACCTTTCATTCTATTTTCTTGCTAAGGGCCCGGGGATGCATGCATGTCTAAGAAAGACACACATGCATGCACTTTGAGCTATGGCCAGCTTGAGTATATGCTTGCTGCTTCAATATTCTCCTGCATGCTTAGTACTAGCTAGCTGCATTTTCTTTGTGCATCTCAAAAGCTTTCCTGCTAGTGATATGTAAGATGGTATATATCTTGTATTCGTCCAATATGTATATTTTTGTGTGATTAATTAGGTGATTTATAATAATGATTTTTTTGATACTGATGCATGTACCAACAGGAAATTACTTGTTCTTAAAAAACCCGGCGCTTGGTTGTGGGCCTGTTTGGGAAATTGGAAACCATGAATTCATATTAAACAAACGTAATCCCGTGTTTTTTAGATAATAAAAGAGTGAACTCTCCGGACCTCCGCGCCATATGCTGCTCAATTTCTTTAATTAGATAACATAGTACGATGTGATGGATTATTGATATCGATCCTTGATCTTTTTGGTTCTGATATGTGGTGTTCATGTGTTGCCAAACCATAACCACCAAAGGGACTTGAAGGAGAAGATCGATGCATCAAGAACTACAGTGGCTGGCTCACCAAGACATCACTGGCTAGATCGTTCAATTAAGTGGACCATGCATGCAGAGCAGAGGGGGGTATACATAGTACATTGCTATTATTGTGCTAATGGAAGGGGACCAATATAGTGCAGATGCACCAGAGGGACAAGCCTTGCAGAATGGTGGTACAACTGTCTCAAAGGTGAATTTTTTTTATCTCACTTTACATGTTACTTTGCCTCCTGCATGCATGAAGGCTGCAACTGGCCAACAGGATAGTGCATCTAGACTCTTTTGGATTAATTTCATCTCAAATTAATTAGAAATATTTTCTTAAGATGCAAGCAAAATTTTGATGCTGGAATTGTAGCTTTGAGGAGTAACTGTGAGCTTTACTAAGTATGTAGCTAGTGGATATGACCAAGAATTTACGAGACTGAAATCAGATAGCAGTACTAAAAAGTTAAGCTAGCTAGATCAAAAATCAGTGAACAGTTAGAATTCTGTCTGTTTGTAGGTTGAGTACTTGACTTATACTACTGCAATTTACAAAGGGAAAAAACCGTCAGTTATAATGTACAGCATTACATTACATTTAAGATCAGTATGCAGTAGCAGTGCATAAACTGTTGAGTTTTTGCTGCGCTCTCATTACTAATAATTTCAGTGCCAGCGGCGTGAGCATGAGTCCCTGGGCTGCCTGCAACTGCAACTGCAAAATCCTGTTGGCCGACCAATACGAATTGGCATTGCTCCTGCGCCGTGATCAGACACATCCAGATGCATGGACTAGTAGCAGCTAATTGCTACCAATGATGCTGGTGCATGCTAGCTGCTGTCTGTCTGATGAAAAACTTCAGTGTTACACATACATCAGTTTTCATGATAAAATCGATCGATGGATCACCGGCCTGCATCAGTTTGCATGATGAAACCGATCGATGGATCACCTGCATCAGTTTGCATGATGATGTGATCATCTGCTGCATATATCGCTGCATGACTGCTAGCTGCTGCACACATACATGTATGTATAGGTCATCAATCACTACTGGCAGCTATATGCATGCATGCATGTGTCGTTTTTCTTTCAGAGCTCGATCAGAGCTTATATTTTGCTGATGCATGGATGGACATGCATGTATGGTCACCATCGAGCATGCAGAGTGCGTTCTAAGGGTGGACCACGTACGCCGTACGTCTCGCCATGCATGTTATGTGTGCCTGAACGTACGTACGTACATGCGCATTAGGGATGCCAATAGGAGATCGATCGGACGGCCGAGAAGCTGGCAAGTTATGCAACTGACGGAGACGATCGATCGATCGATCGAGGAGTGCATTGGTCCCGTGCCTCCGTACGTACGTGAGATGGATCTTGTGTGTGTGTGTGTGTAACTAGATCTGCATGCAGTACTGGCAGCATGCAGTGCAGTGCTGGTCACCACCACTGTACGTACGTACGTACGTCTCTCCCGTTAATTGCCACTCCAGCTAGCTAGCTCATGCATCAACACACTCATCTACAATTAATAACAAACTCGTTTTTGTCATTTGCTTCTGACTTAATTTTTGGTCTCGATCGATCTACCATCCATCGGTAATCGGTTCAGCTTTTTCTGACAGATATATAGTAAAGTTACTGCATATATAGCAGATCGATGCATGCACCATGCACTAGCTCGATCCCTGCAGCCATCTGCAAATCGATCGATCTGAATCAATTGCTGCATACGTACGTACTAATCCACTTGAAACAAAAGTTGCCGCTACGAATTGAGTGAGTAGCAGTAATGCCGTGCGTACGTACGTTCGTGCGATTGATTGTCTAATTCCGGCCCGTATATATATTGTGCAAGGTCGACCGATACATGCATGCACGTACGTACGTGCGAACATTTGGTTTGCTGCATATATGTTGTTACTACTCCGATCGATGGACCTTCTTCATCTGGTAATGTCTCGATCGATCGCCGGAGTTAATTGATGAAGAGATCTGACATGACAATACGTACGTACGTACGTACGTGCAGCTGTAATTTTCAGGCGCCATATACCTGCGTATATATGTACGGCATGCCCCTACTACATACATCTCTCTCTCTCTCTCTCTCTCTCTCTCTCTCTCTCTCTCACTCTCTGTCTGTCTGAGCAATTAAACGTACGTTCTGTTACTGTTGATGATTGAAGAGCGTGTTCTTTCAATTCACAGCTGCTGCTACACGTCTAGCTAGCCTTGGAATCAATGAGGAATGCCATGCATGCATGTGTCGTCCAGTTACCTTAGTACGTACATGCCTTGGTCGATTCAGACAGAATGACAGAATTTGCAGTGTGATCGATCCAGAGAGATGGATCGATCGCTAGCTAGCTCGTCTGCTCATATATGCATGCATTGCACATGATTGATCGATCAGAGAGACCCCATTAATTGCAGCCACATATATGCTCAACATATTAATTAACTCACCAACACTGGTCGTCATAGCTCCTACCCTCACACCACACGCTATCTAGCTCAGGATTTTATTCCTGATATGTTATTTTTTTTGTTAGAGACAAGGGAAAAAGCCCCAAAGGGTAAATTGCTGGGGGTTGCTAGCTTACAACACACAAGCACGAGCCTAAACCAAGGCGCACGAGATGAGAATTTTGTTCCTGATATACATACATGATAAAATACACATGATCCTGACGTATGTAACGTGTAATCGAAAATTGAATACTGACACAGAATATCAAAATAGGAACTTAGAAGGGGGGTGAAAGGGCCGGGATGTAGATACGACGCCCGAAAGGATATAGCCTGTTTATTACAGCCAACGAGATATGCCCGACGAGAACTCGGTGTCCTGCAGCGCCTGCTGGTCGTAGAAGGCGCCCTTCCACGCCTAAGGATGGCAATGCATGGCTGAGTAATGTGTGAGTTTCTTCGAGACCCGTTGCCCGAACACGTGACTTTATCCTCTACTCATCTATGAAGGTATTTATGGACATAGTAGTGTGTTTATACTTAAATTTAATGGGTATTCGGTGTCCAATAAATATCTATTAGATATAACATATTGATAAAAAATCAAGCATGCAATGACAATATAAGTAACAGTATAATTGATAGTACTTAGTTTTAGATTTAAAATCATTTTATAAATTGCAATCACGCAAACACACAACTAGCCACACAGTATAGTAATTAGTCCCACTTGTCATAACATATTTACTCGATTTTTTTAGTTTTTTGGGGTACCGAATAGGTACCCATGTATATATACACATTAATACCCATATATATGAGGTACCCGTCCATAAAAACCCATATGTCTAGAATCGCTGCACTTGCCCAATCTTACTGCCATCGTGATCCACACCTCCACCGCGTCCTTGCCGTCCTGCTGCAAGCCGTTGTTGTATCTTGGCACAGCCTCTTGCGGAGCTTCTCCGGCAGGGCGTTGATCGACGGCCACACTCCATCCGCACCTGCTCCAGTTGGACGCCTATTATATGAGTGCAAACAAGCATCAACACACGGACCATTTTGAGCTGAGGCGTCGACAATGGAGGCAAGCAAACAGAAGAAATACAGCTCAGCTCAGAAACAAGAAGAAAATGTAATTTTCTTGGGCCATATGGTCCAAGCCTAAAGTGGAGAAGAAAATTGAGGCCCAATCCAAGCAAGCCCAAGCGCACAGTGGAGAAGAACTGAGGGCCCAGGCCCAACCCAAGAAAGCCCAAGCCTATAGTGGAGAAGAAGAACAAAGGCCCAGCCCATAGAGGATGGTGCAAGCACCTCTCGCTGTCGTCGCAGTAGAAAAATCTGCACGCAACGCCACGCCTTCCTCTTCCTCTTCCTCTTCCTTTCCCCAATTGCGATCGCTGCCAACTGCTAGTCTGCAACTGCACCACCCTCTCCTCTCCTCTCCTCCTCTCGCTGCTGGTAAGCCTCCCTTCCCCGCGAAGAACCCAGCTCTTTTGATCGGCCGGTTCGCTTCGGTCGCTTCAACATGATCCAGCTTCCAGTTAAATCATCATCACTCTGGTTGCGCTCTTGTGGCTACTGATTTTGATTTCTGAACCTGTCAAAAAAGTTTGCTGCTGCTGCTGCTCTGCTATGCTATGCTAACCTTGGGACCAAAGCCACTTGGTTTTCTTCCTCCGCCTGCTCACCCGATTGGTTGATTAATTCCTGAGGTTAATTTGTGGTATACTGGGTTGTGGTTGCTACAGTGGTAGAGTAGTTTGGGTGATGGAATTTCACCCTGTTATCGGTTACCTGCGTCTGGTCGTAAGGTTACGATGCGTCACGGGTAAACCAGCAATTTGAGATGCCATCATCTTTTTTTTCTTTTTTCTTTTTTCTTTTTTCTTTTTTTGAGAAAGAAGGGTGCCCCTCCGATTCCTATTATCAGAAACCAACCAGCAGTTCTTACAGCAAACTAAAAACATGAGATGCCATCTTCGTATCCTATATATGCATGGCTTGTTTGCAATTTAAGCAAGTAGTTAATTACGACACAAAACATGGATAAATCTGCAATGAAATGGCATCTTGGTATGTATGGCTTGTTTTGGGTTATAACTCTTACATTTGTCTATGAGGTTGCTTTAGTTACTCAAAAATTATGCGCGAGACGGGAATCTGATCGCTAATCGGGTAGTAGAAGCTTTCTTGCACTTACGCTACTTCTGAACCATTGCCGATATATGTTCGTATTACAACTACTCTGTTACTTCAGCTATATTTCTTGCAGCGTACCTATATATATATACACCCAGGTTATTATACTCTCTATATGTATATATATACATAATTTGGCAGCAGCGTGTAGAATACTACACACTGCCCACACTTAATTCCGTTTGGTTCCGTGGCATGATAGTAGATGATTGTAATCTAAGCAGAAAATTTTTATTTGCTTTTTCTCTTCTCTCCGTCGGTGGTAAATATTGATTCGCAAACTGCAAAAATAAGATCATGGTCCTATCTAATCATAGATTCCAAACGCATGTCGCAAAGCACTAGAAATACAGTGCTGTGCATGCCTCACACCACTAGATATTGTAAACTGCCATACAAAAAATAGTTAATATGATTTCTAACATTTACAACATCTAGCTTTTACGATGCTAAACTAAGCATTTATGACTAGTCACAAGACTACTTATGACATACGTAATTTAGCTATAGTTTGAGTGTATTTACGATCCTAGAATGAGTTTTTACGATCCTGAAACAAGATTTTATGATTTGCATCGTCATTAGAAGAATTCAGCTCTAGTTTGAGTGCATTTACGATCCTGAAACAAGGTTTTACGACAACATGTAATACCTTTTTTTATTATGGATAGAAATTTTACAACGGTTCTATTTTCTTGGTATTTACGATCAGAGAGTAATGGATTTATGATCAGAATTATGCTCCATCAAACTTCCAGCACCTGGGTTGTTCAGGGAGGCTCACGCTATTCTAGCCGAAGCGCAAAATAAGAAATTATGCGCTCTCGTGCAGGATAGCATGTCACTCGCTATAAAGCATTGCATTATCTAGGCCAAATTGCTGCCATATAAGCTTTCTACAGTTGAGCTTTTTGAGTTCTGACTTTGATCGCAGGAAAATGGAGCCTCACCACAGTGGTGCCGATCAGACTTCTCCCCGTGGGAACGATTGGGAAGTTGTGCAACTTACTGCATCAACCTACGCATCCGCACCTGGTCCAAGGATATCTGAACCTTCTGAGGAGGCTGAAGCTAAGGAATATGGCACAAAGGGAGATGATTCAGCTGCAGCACTATTGATGTCTGGGCATTTCTCGGTGCCGCAAAATGAGGTTCAGAGTGTCCTCAAGGGCCCTGATAGCAAAGAGCCACAGGAGGCGCATGGAAGCCAAGATGCAGTTTCTAACGAGGGTGATGACAATGCATACCAAGAAAAATTGGAGAATGACCTTCACAGGATTCCATCCTTTGACAAAGGGAAAAGCCTTCCCCTGGTTGATATGGAGTCTGGTGATGGCAACACGTTGCAAGGGATGAGTTTGATTGGGGAAGAGCCGGTTGGGTTCTCGTCATCTGGTGACAGTGCAACTGATGCTGAAAAAGAGTTAAGTTGGTCAGGTATTGACAGTCAAACCGAGAAGAAAACTGAGGAGCCAACTCTGCAAAATTTGGACCCTGTCACCGGTTCATCCAAGGCTGTTGCATCTGGTGAGCAGAACAAGCCTGATGGTTCCAGAGTCCCACATGATGCGTGGTGGAGGAAGCAGCTTATATCTCTCTACAAGAGTGCCAGGGAAAGTAACAAGCTCTGGCCTATCTTTGTGGCCGCCGCTGCTTTGATGGGAATGGCGTATTTTCGCCGGCGATGGCAAAAAGGCAAGTTGCAGCTTCAGCAGGTCAAATTGCAGCCTTCTAGCCACGAGGAGGTAATTACCATGCACCTTTTCTTTTTCAGACCAGCCAATTTTGCATGCGACTGGGCGGCTAGAAATTTCCTACGTATATGGTTGAAGTATGTGTATGCGTATAGTTGCGCTGGAAATTCGGCTAGATACTAGTAGCATAGATATGTTTATATCTGAAAAATATTATTTATTCTCCATTCATATTGCTTTCGTGAAAGTTATTTTTATAGTTTTGTGAGGGAAACCATATTCTGATATTACTAATTGATGTATCATGTTCTGATACTGCTCTGTAGTGGTACTAAAGGGCAAGTGAGAAACACATTGTCAAGGGAGCACAGCCTTGCTGTTTCCATCCAATCGTCTACTTTTACCTATGAATTTTATTTCCTCTAACTTACTGTGCTTAAAAGTTGTGCCTGTTACTATTTTTTGGGCCATCCTACAGTGCTAGATTTTTCCAGATATGTCGATTTCAGGAACTCTTGTTTAGTATCTGCTTTTTAGCATAGTTGATCTTTGTTGTGGTAGCTACTGGCTTTCTGCAGTGGCAACTGGCAGCTGATTTCTGACAAACACCAAACTCTTGTTTACTTTTCAGAGAATTAACCACGCTGTCGGACCGTTAAACCGGATCAAGGACATTCTTGTTGCTGTCAATCACCCCAGTCCAGCTACCCATGGACATGCTCGGCTGAGCTGATCATGTTCGGTCCCTTGTCCCATCGACGATTCATACGATGTACCCTGAAATCAGTGTATCCCCTGGAGACATGGGCATATCGACCTGAAAATCAAGGCGTGTGGCCTAAAACTGCAAAACTTGTGGATGTATATGCGTGCTGGCTGTGTAATCAAATTCCAAACTCCTTTTGGATATGTAGATATATATATCTATATATATATATATATATATATATATATATATATACGAGTTTTGTGTGGTTGCTTTCCCTCTGTTGGAAGAACTGCATGCCCCTGGATTCCCTGTGATGCTGCAATCAGCCTCTGTAATTACCATAAGATCCTTCCACTGCTCTCATGGATGTTATCTATCTTGTTTTGGGTTGCTACAGAAAAACATGTATATGATCTTCCAGGTAGATGAATTAATGGTTTGTGTTGTTCAATTTGGTGAATCTCACTTCTCCAGCGAGCAAGCTAAAAGGGAAAACGAGAGATTTCTGGAAGAACCAACTCACTCAACTCACTCCTTTCCATCCCAGTATATACAGTTTACATTTACATTTTAACCCTCCTCACTTTTCTATTTGCAACTAACTCCCCACAACACTCCCCCTCAAGATGGGGTGAAAATGTCTAAGAGCCTTATCTTGTCACACAACTTCAAGAAGGATACAACACTCACACTCTTTGTTAATATATCAGCAAGTTGATCTCCAGTTTTAACAAAGCCTACTTGAAGTACTCCCTCATCAAGTTTCTCCTTAATAAAATGTCTATCAATTTCGATATGTTTTGTTCTATCATGTTGAACCAGATTGTTTACAATGTTGATTGCGGCCTGATTATCACAATGAAGTCTAAGTGGTCCTCCTTTAAACAGCCTGAGTTCAGTTAATAATAATCGAAGCCACAACAACTCACCTAGCCCTGAAGCCATGGATCGCAGCTCTGCTTCTGCTGTGGATCTGGCGACAACACTTTGCTTCTTACTCCTCCAACTGACTAAATTTCCTCCCACAAAGATGCAATAACCTGAAGTGGATCTCCTATCATCCAAGCACCCAGCCCAATCAGCGTCTGTGTATCCCTCAACTTCTAGATGCCCATGGTTGGAAAGGAGAATTCCTTTTCCAGGACAACCTTTGAGATACCGCAGAATTCTATTTACTGCATCTAGATGACCCGATCGAGAATCATGCATATATCTACTCACCATGCTTACCGCATATGCAATATCTGATCTAGTATGGGATAGATAAATTAAACGCCCCACAAGTCTCTGGTATCTCCCCCTATCAACAGGTTCTTCTGAATTGGTTGTAATACGAAGGTTCGGTTCAATTGGTGTGGCAGCAGGTTTACTTTCAAGCATCCCAGTTTCAGCGAGAAGATCAAGCACATATTTTCTTTGAGAGAGATAGATTCCTTGAGCTCCATAAGCTACTTCTATTCCCAGGAAGAAGTGGAGGAAGCCAAGGTCTTTGACTTCAAATGACTTCGCCAATATTTTCTTCAAGTTCTTTATCTCCTTGTCATCATTCCCTGTGATCACAACGTCATCAACATATACGACCAATATGACAATTTTATTTTCATGATGCTTAAAGAAAAGGGTATGGTCAGCATTGCTTTGCTGAAAACCCAAAGTGCGGACTTCCTTGCGAAATCTCCCAAACCAAGCCCTTGGTGACTGTTTAAGTCCATAAAGTGATTTCTTCAATCTACACACTTTACCCTTTGTCTCAGGCCCATTGAACCCTGGTGGAATCTCCATATAAATGCAGATCTCCATGAAGAAATGCATTCTTCACATCTAGTTGAAACAGCTTCCACTTATTATTTGCTGCCACTGAGATTAAAGCTCTAATGGTGTTCATCTTTGCAACTGGGGCGAAGGTTTCGTCATAGTCCACTCCATACGTCTGGCTATAGCCTTTCGCCACAAGTCTCACCTTATATCTCTCTACTTTCCCTTCCGGTGTATGTTTTATGGTGAACACCCATTTGCAACCTAGTACTTTCTTATTAGCAGGAAGCGGAGTAATTATCCATGTATTATTCTTGTCGAGAGCGGACATCTCCTCCAGCATTGCCGCCCTCCATTTTGGGTTTAGTTTTGCCTCCTGCCAGTCTCGTGGTAAAGGTTCTGCAGAATCCAGCGCTGCAATAAAGGACTTATAAGAAGGACCAACAGTGTCATAAGAGACATAGTTGGAGACATTATAAGGATCCAATTTAGAGGCAAATTTTCTTGCATTAGCCCGTGGCTGCTTTCTATAAGCTATTGGAACATCAAGGTCATCATATTGAGAAGAGATGTTACCACTGTCCGAGGAAGGTATAGTATCATTAGTTTGAACTTGAGTATCATCTTGTTGGTTAGCCTCCCGCTCTTGCTCTTGGTGTTGTCCATAAGCCTCAGGTTCAGGTTCCAACACTTGCATCTGTTCCTCCTTAGTACGACGTCTTCGTGTATACACCTGAATCTCCCTTTCCTCATTTGGTCTTGGCCACCGGAGTGCTTCATTTGATGTGTCATACTGCTCCCCCTATCTTTGTTCTTGTTCTGTTTCTGCTGGAATTACTCCAATTATCATCTTTCTTGATGATGCATCATCTTCCTCTTCCCTATCTCCCCCTGTCTCACAATCTACACCTGAGGTTTCATTAGTAAACAAATCAGGAAACACATCAGTTAAATCCGTTGGTTCATCGTAAAATGGTTCCTGCTCCCTAAATACCACGTCCATACTCACAAACATTCTCCTTTCAGATGGACACCAACATTTGTAACCCTTCTGTTTACCGGAATACCCCATAAACACACACTTTAATGCCCTTGGATCTAGCTTGCCAACAGATGGTCTATAATCCTTCACAAAACAAACACACCCAAAGACCTTAGGTGGAACCACATATTTTGTTTCACCCGTTAGACACTCTATCGGTGTTTTATAACCAAGTAACCTGGATGGCATTCTATTCATCAAGTAAGCAGCTGTCATTACAGCCTCACCCCACAAAAACTTAGGAACATTCATAGATATCATTATGCAACGAGTGATTTCCAGAAGATGTCTATTCTTCCTCTCTGCCAAACCATTCTGCTCCGAAGTACCTGGGCAAGTTGTCTGATGAATAATCCCAAAACTGGATAAGTACTCATCAAATTCCTTGTTCACGTACTCCGTGCCATTGTCAGTGCGAAATGTTTTCATACATGCATTATATTGCGTTCTGATCATATTATGAAAATCAACAAAGCATTCAAACACATCATTCTTGTTCCTCAACACATAAACCCAAGTGACTCTAGTACAACAGTCAATAAAGGTAACAAACGAGCGATATCCATTTAAAGATGAAACTCCGCTAGGACCCCACACATCAGAATGTATAATTTGAAGTGGCGTGTCACTTCTATTATCAGATGATGTATAGGAGCTACGTGTTTGTTTACCAAATTGACAAGCATCACATACTAGACTCCCCTAGTTAACTTTATTATAAAGACCAGGATAAAGCCGACCCAGAGTGACAAAAGACATATGTCCTAGCCTACGGTGATGAAGAAGAAATTCTTCAAGTGGTGAAAGGGATGTAGCAGCTGCAACCACAGGTGGCATATTATTATCCAGATAATATAGCCCATCATGCATGCTCCCCGTCCCAAGTCTTCTTCCAGTCCCAAGTTCCTGAAACAAGCAACATGATGGAAAGAAGATAGCGGCGCAATTAAGTTCTTTTGTAATGCAACTGATGGATAGCAGATTTATTGGGAACGAGGGAACATGCAAAACAGATGACAAAGACATATCGGTGCTGCACATAATTGTCCCTAATCCCATAATGGTTTGGGAGTAGCCATCAGCTAATTTAACGCTTTGCCTCTTTAACTCAGGAGTATAATCAATAAAATTTCTGTAGGAGCCAGCCATGTGTCTAGATGCACCTGAATCTAATAACCATGGTGCATCAATGGATTTATATCTCAAAGTGTGAGAGTTGTTACCACCGAAATTTGTAGATGCGGTAGAGGCAGATGTTGCAGGCGCTTCAACGGTTGACTTGTCACCTAGATGTAGCCCCTTGAATTGACACCACTTCTCCCAATCCTCAGTAGTCATCTCAACACTCGTAGTTTGAGTGGTATTTTCAGTGATTACAGATGTGTTTGCTTTACCAGCAGGGACTGTACCTCGCCCGCGGCCACCTCGTCCTTCAAGCCCGCGGCCACGGCCTCTTCCACGCTAGTCCTGTCCTCTTCCTCTGCCGCCTCCCATTAAAGCAGGGCATGAAGACCTCAAATGTCCTGGCTGACCACACTCGAAGCATTTCCTCTCGGCTGTATTTGATCCCGGCCTTTGATAATTTCCACCCTCTGCTGCATAGAGTGCTGATCGCTGCTGCATGATGCCTTGTGTCACTGACCCGGCTGCCTCTAATTTCAACCTGGTTTCCTCACTAATAATAGCTAAGATTGCCTGCTCCAGTGTAGGTAGCTTTCCACTGCCATATAGTGCAGCCCTCCTGTTTTCATACTTAGGATGAAGTCCATTTAGGAAGTCCCTTACACGTCTCCTTTATGTCCATTTGTTAAATTTCTCAATACACTTTCCACACTCCATATCAATTGGATCAAAATAGTCAATGTCACTCCACAATCTCTTCAATTCAGACACATAATCCACAACTGATTTATCACCCTGACTCAACCCCTGCAGCTCCCTCTGAATTCTACAAGCAAGCATCTCATTGCCGACTCCAGAATATGTACCTTTCAATAGCCGCCAAATTTCTGACGCCTCCTTAATCCTTTCCACCTGCTTAGCAATTTGAGGTGAAATTGAACTCAGCAGCCATGCTCTCACCAATGCGTTGGTCATCTTCCACTTCTGACCTTCCTTAGAGTTCTCGTCTACTGGTTTTTCAATTTCCCCAAGTATATAGCCCTCTAGCTTTCTTGAGACAAGAATTGTCTCTGCGTGCTCTGCCCAACTTGCATAGGTTTCAGACCCATCTAACTTCACCAGGGGCATTTGCAATGGATGGACCTCTTCCTTGACCTCTGCTTCAGATTTTGAACTCCCTCCTTGCTTGCTAATAGCCTCAAACAGCAATCTGTACTTCTCATCCATGGCTTGCAACACTGCTGCAAGCTCCCCTGTCGTGACTCCCGTTGGAGCGCCGTCCTGGTCACCCATCGTTGCAAACCTCTCCTTGGTGTGCTGCTCTGGCCTTGTTCTCAGCAGCCCAGAAATCCTCCCGCTTCAGGATCGAGTACACTTGTGACCTTTGGTGCTTCTTTCTCTGCTGCAACACAGCAGCAGCTCCTGCCTCCTCCTGGACGAATCTTGCCCAGCAACACCAAAGCAACCACCTGCAGGGAGCACACTCCTGCACTTCCGCTTGTTGCAACCAATTACCGACAGCTCCACTGAGACAATATATATCTGCGATCAGATTTGCCCTCTCTGCCCTGAAACGTGCCTGATTCCAGCAACAGAGCAGTACTACACTTCGTTGTTTTCTTCGATTCCCAAAACCAAACCAGCTAGCAAAAGGCTAGAGTTCATCCTCTCCTCTTGCTTCTTGCTGCAGGCCACAAGCAGCCTCTCACCAAGCCACAGGAGAACAACCTGAGTACTACCAATTTTCAGCAAGCGGAGGTCTCTCTCTCTATCTTTCTTGCAGATTTCAGGACCTGCAGCTATGCTCCTCCAGTCTTCTTCCCCTTCACTGCTCCACACACCAAATCAGGCTTCTCCACAACGGCCAGCAGGAAGGGCGACGCCTCCACTCCCTCCAGGACCTCGCTGCCCTCACCTAGGGCACGTCTCCATCTCCACGTCACACTCCTGGAACTCCACCACAAGCGTGACTCACCGTCGGCCACCACCAGGACCAAGCACCGTGTAACACCCCAATTTTTCGAAACCTGAAAATCAGGGTCAACAAAAACTTTTTGCTAGTAATGCCAATTAGCAGTGCATCGAGTCGGAACCTATTCTGCCAAAACCTCAGTGTGAGCCAACCGGAGTCCCTCATCTCCACCTCTGTTCCCCCTTGGCCTCGACCTTATCGGAACTCCATCCGGCAAGGGACACGAAACCCTGTTCGACATCCCGTCCCTAACCATGCCTAAAACCCGGCACAAAGACACCCCCGTCTATTCCCCTTTTTCTCCCAAATCCTTGCCACGGCGAGCAAAGGCAAACAACTCCTTGCCACGGCAAACAAGTCGCTGCCACGGCAGCCCATCTGACCGTTTCCTCCTGCCGCGACAAGTTGATCTACCACCAATCCCCGCCGCACCACAGCACCACCTCTGCCCAGCCTTGCCGCCACGGCCCAGGTCACCTTTTCCTTCCCCTCTTCTTCTTTGTCTAAGCCGACGCAAACCCTAACCTCCGACTCTCTCTGTGCCTTCTCCTCTCGAGCATGTATATATATATATATACGTGCATATCAGTGGCCTAAATCCGACCACGACTCACCTGTCGTCGCATGTCCACACCATCCGCATACCACCACATATATGCCAACAATAATCCAGTGTATGTAGGCACATACACTCCAGACCCTAGACCACTCTCCTCGGTAAAATCCTTTCCACCGCGGGATCAAGAAAATATCTCCGGTTACCCTACCATACCCATCACCTGAGTATATATATATACATCTCCGTATACACACATATACACCCCTTTTCTACACCCTTACCCCGCATGTCACCTTTTTACCATCTACACGGTAAAACCCTAACTATTACCTTACCATAGTTATAACCCTTTTCACCGTGTTACCATGTCAACAAAATATCTATTCCCTATTCACCCCTTTTACCGAATCACCGAGTTACGAACTACCCTTCTACCATGTCACCAGAGCATAAAATATCTAATTCTTTTATCCTGTTACCGGATAACCATTACATCTTTACCGTCTACCATGCTAGTCCACATCCTATGCCTTCTCAGTGTTTCCCTTACTTCTATCCTCCCAGCTATCCATATATACGCTAAAAATCTCCAACAGTGCATGCACAAGCACCTTGCCACCTTTTCTCTCTCCTCAAAATAAATCTCCAGAACTCCCCAATCCGCTGGGCAATCTCCACTATATGAAGGACAATCGCAGGGGCATATAAAACCTAAACCCTAATTGGCACGCACACGATATATGCATCCGACACAACCCAAACCCTAACCCTAAGCGGCAACCTGCCCGTTTTCGTTTCCGACTCTCCAGATACAACCCCTAATCTTCTCCATACCTTACCGCCTCCGTGCCGTCGTCCGAAGCCCTAAAAACCCTTCTGTCGTACACAACCCTAATTAGGTTTTCCTTCACCTAGAAATTAAGAAAGTGTTATCATATGTGCATTAAATCCTCCAAAGTGCCCAGAAAAATTCCAGTAGCTTCTTGAGTATATTCCTCACCAACTTATAAAATAAAGTTGGGAAGTCCAGTTCAAAATTTTGAATTACATTCAAAATTCCAATTAGGTCAAAATCCCCATTTGAACTACAACCCTTCCTTTCCCCTCTCAGAAAATTCTACAAAAATTACACAGCACTCATCTTTGTATCCTTACTCCAATTCTGTAAAAACACCTCCATATCCAGTGCAAAAATCAACTAGGGCATCCATCAAACACCTTGCCTCTACTTCCTTCTCTCCTCTTAAACTCAACTCAGCTACCAACCACTTCATTCCAGAAACGTGCTAGCAACCTCACTTCACTCAGAGCTCTGTCTACTCCTTCATATCTCAGTGCCAAGCCACCAGCCACAGGGATTCAACCCTAACAGCAACTCTTGCCAACATGAACTCAGCTTCAATTCATCATCTCAAACCCATCTACTCGAAGTCTCTCGCTCTGCCAGGCTCTACAGTCGTCAACTTGTACCAGTGGCATGGATGGACGCGATGACCGGCATCAGAGACACCAGGACACGCGTGTCATTCCAATGCGCGCGCTCTGGGCGCAGCCATGCCGATGCCAGACACCCCCACGCGCGCCCGAGCACTGCGCCCCATTAACCCCTACCTCCCCTGAGCTAGGTCAGCGCCGCAGGTGCCCTTGGCCGCCCCTGAGCAAGTCACACCGCCTGGCAAGGTCGCCGGGTTGCTGTGGCAAGGTCCGCGGCAAGGACAGCGCCCGAGCAGCCCACGCTCAGCCTCCCCACTCACCGCGCCTATTTAAAGAAACCTCCAGAGCTCGCCTTCTTACCAGCAAGCTTCTCTGGAACTCCCTAAGTGCCCTCTAGCTTTCCCGAGCTCCCCATTTCCCCTATCTTCTCCTCCGACCAGGGGCATCCGCCATTGCTCCGAGGAGAACTCTCTCAATCCCAGTGAAGAATCTCTACCATTTACTCTTCCCTTAAGCCTCTGGAACCTTTCTTAACCTCCCCGATCGCTTCCTTGCAGTCGCCGTTCACCAGAGCTCCGCCCCCGCTGTTGCCTCCGCTTGCTCTGCTCTGGACCGCGATGAAATCCCAGGTCTAGCAAACGCACAAGCTTTCCACCCATAAAAATGAAATCCCCATGAGCTCCTGAACCCAGCAGTACCAACCCTTTTCCCCAACTCCTTCTAAAACCGCAGCAATTCCTCGCCGTCCTTTTCACCGGAGCGCCGCCGGGTGCTAGGGATTCCTCACCGGACATTCCTCCCCGTGCGCGCCTTTCCTCCCGCCTCCCTGTACTGACCTATGGGCCAGCTGTGCCAAAGCGGTGCACCTACCACCCACTGCCAGCGGGCCCGATCAGCAGCCTTGGCCCGCTGTCAGGTTTATGGGAAGCCGGCGCCGTATTCCCCCTCCTGTTCAAATAAACCGGCCGGCTCTCTCTCCTCTGGTTCAGTACAGATCTCCCCTCTGGTTCAACCGATTCACACAAATCCAAGCTGAATCTCCAAAAACTCCCCAAATAAAAGTTTCTCCAAATTTAATTTCCAATCTTTTCTATATAGGACATTTTTCGAAAATCCCAATAGATCTCCCTGTACAGCCCAGTCCAGTGCACAGTTCAAATTTCAAATTTGTGTTAAACTCCTTTTGAAAATGGGTTCAATTCTAGGTTGTCCCAGCATGTACACATGAACATTTTAGAGCCTTGCTCAAGTTGCATACGCATACATGTTGCTTAGTTCAAAGCTTAGGGAGAATAGATGATCCATGAAACCCTAAGTCAAACAACCAGGTGTACCCTTAAACCTTTTTCGATTTGAGTTGATTAGGTGTCTCAACCCAAAATGTCCAGAAGGTTTAAAACCAAACCACTTCCTATATCCAGTAAGCTATAGTGTTCATATGAGGCATGATTCCAGGAGCTAAAGGAAAACAAGTGTTCGCCGTTGAAACCCTAACCCTAGTTCATACCCGCATGCATGTGTAGTGTTATACGTTTAAACCTAGTGACAAGATGTTTCATTCCAAGTGTCCAGTGGGTTAGAGCCCAAATGTTGACATTTATCTTGGTAATCCAATTATCCACATGGTGCATGATTTCCAAAACCCTAGGAACAAGAGCTCATCCTCGAAACCCTAGAAACCCTAGTTGTCATTCCATGCATATATATAAGTTCCCATTAGTGTTAGCTCTACCATGTTAAACCCTAGTATTTTAGAGCATTGCACCAAGTTACACACGTATATATATAGCACAGTTCCAAGGGTAGTTGAAAGCCAAACCCTGGCTCTAATATTCATACATGCACGAGTAGGTTAGCCTCAAACCAGTTGCATCAGTCCAAATCCCCAGCACCTAAGGTTTTAATCTTCGAATGCTAGCATAAAATCACACCCATATGCATGATTGCACGGAACAAAATTCTAGGAGTCATGTTAAGCCTAGGGCTACCGAACCAATTTGTAAAGCATAGAACCCTAGTTCATAAAGCCCCGCATATACATATAGGAGCATCAGTTCCCTCTGTCGTCATCATGGTCCCACAAGCATGGCATGAGTCTTAATTTATTTTCTCTCGATGTCTCGTGTTACTTGGTTCTTATTGGCGTTATTTTCGAAGCGTGTAGTTATCGGTGTGAGGTACGCGCGTCAAAAGGAATCCGAAGCACACCCGCGTCCGGAACCGAGCCAAAACCTGTCAGGCAAGCCCTCCGCCCTTGATCATGTTGAATCCCAGTTTTACGAAATATTATTTTGTTTTCGAACCATGCATGCTATATTTTATCCCTGTTATTTTATATAGAGTAGATATCTCCGATGATAGGAAACCCTAGTCCGACCCCGTAAACCTTGTCGCCCTAGGACTACTGTATCCCGAAGAATTATCGGAAGCTTAAGATAGTGTATATATACATATGCTTAGCCCCGCAATAGATGAAATAGGTTTTCGAAAAGGAAAGGAAGCAACACCCCATATTTCATGTGATCGATGGAATATCGAAACGGACCATCGCGTCCGGTTGTAGAGGTGCATGGAAGGTAGGATATGCATGGGTTGGGATATTCTACCGTGGAATGGTTCTGTGGAACCGAGCTAAAAAAAAGGGAGAAGATTTTGATCCGGGTTAGTAATGAAGGGTGTTTGTAGGGAGTTGTTAAAGAGCGAGGTAAGGCCCGTCGTGGTACTCGCTGCCCGTTTATGGGAGTGGTGTGGAGTCCTTCTCGGATCACCTAAGGACCTGTCTTAAGTGCCGTTTGGCCAAGTCTTACCGTACGACCACACGTCCTTTGTGGGAAAGACTTGATCTAGTAGCCGGCCTGGACTAGCATGAACCCGTGGGCAGTTAGAAGAGTGCAGATGGGGTGGGTAACTCCGAAGAGGGCAAAACTGGTGGGTAACGAGTTTTCGCTCGCCACAAAGATGGAACACCAACCTCCTCGTAGTAGGGGTACTGACTCGGGCTAGGTTTGGGACATGTCTATTCTGACGGGTTCATGGCTGGGTTCACATCGGTGAAGAGTCTCGTTGTACTAGCTCTGGTAGTATGCAGTGCACGGTATGCCCAGGGTGAACTACATCGTGTGGGTAAAGTCGTGCAACCTCTGCAGAGTGTTAAAAACTATTCGAATAGCCGCGTCCGCGGTCATGGATGAACTTGGTCAGGCCACACTAAAGTAGTTTTGGCTTTCTGAGCCCCAAAAAGGATTTCTGGGTTATGGGATTAAGGACGCGAACCGTCGTGTTCGCAGGGCAGTTTGCCAAATTCCCGTCGTATCGGGAGGTGTGAAGTCGGGTTTTCCCGTAGCTACGAGCAAACCCTAGAATCCCCGTAAGTACGAGGTGAGCGTCGTCTACCTGAGGAACCGGGTGATTGGGAACCCCGTAAGTACGAGGCGAGCAGCGTCTCCCTGTGGAACCGGGTAAGTACCGTGCTGTACCGTTGTAACGGTAAGCACAAAAGTGAACTCCCCGTTGCAACGGGCGAGTGTTTTGAGCAGTACTTTATCTCGCTGCGTCGAGATAATTTTGATAAAATCGCTTTTACATCTATGTATTTATTTCAAATGCAAACTTACTTTCTCGCACAACATGAAACCTAGGATAGAGCCTTGTTATTATTAAATTCCGAGCATGTTCATATCCGTATTAAACTCCCCGGCGGAGTGCTTGCGAGTACATTCAATGTACTCACCTGGCTTGTTATGTGGCCAGACGAAGCGGAGGAATACCAGTCTGGCGATAACGACAACGACTTCGAGGCGCAGGGTTTCTCCCCAGTCTGTTGCCTGTGGTTCGGCATATAGATGGGCTATCCACCGTAATTGTTTTTCCGCTGCTGTTTAATTCGGCCAATAGGCCCGGTTTGTAAGATCTAAAGACCAAGTATGGTCGATGTCTGTAATAAACGATGTATGGCATGGTTGTGTTATCAAGTACTTGTGTGTATCGACTACTGATCCAGGGATCGATACAGTGAACACAAGGGTTCATCCGGCCTTAAAACCGGGTAGTCCACACACCGCCGCCTCCTAGAGCTCTGATACCATGTTGTTCAATTTGGTGAATCTCACTTCTCCAGCGAGCAAGCTAAAAGGGAAAACGAGAGATTTCTGGAAGAACCAACTCACTCAATTCACTCCTTTCCATCCCAGTATATACAGTTTACATTTACATTTTAACCCTCCTCACTTTTCTATTTACAACTAACTCCCCACAACACTCCCCCTCAAGATGGGGTGAAAATGTCTAAGAGCCCCATCTTGTCACACAACTTCAAGAAGGATACAACAATTTGTTTCGCAACCGTGTTATACGAGGAAGCTCCGGCTGGAGATAAGACTTCGATTACAATTACAGATGTAAACCTCCTATGCTCCTATAATATATACCAAAGCTTATATGTATATTGATAGCTACTACATCTATCGATCGTACACGTCTTTCTTGGTTCCCGACGGCGCCTCACTCGCGAGTGCCCTGCAAATTTGCAACCCTAATCATGGACGCTAGCGACGGCAATGGTCTCCGCTTCCCCTACTTCGTGCTCCTCGACGTCCTCTGCCGCCTCCCGTGCCGCACCCTCGCCGACTCCCGGCGTGGCTGCGATACGTGGCGCGCCATCATCGACGACCACAGGCTCCTCCTCCCCTACTTCTTCCCACCAGACGCCTTCCCTGGCATCTTCACCAACAACTTTGCATGCCACAGCGAGTCCTCCTTCTTCGCCCCGGTGCCGGCGTAGCGCCGCTCAGGGCAGCCGCGCGGCGCCGACGTTAGGCCCGTATAGGGAGGAAAAGTAGTACGTGTGCAACCCGGCGACCATACATTGTGCTTGTCTGCTTGCCCGTCAAAGACTTCCTGAGCATGTTCATCGCCTTCGACCCGGCCGTCTCGTGGCACTACGAGGTGTTCCTCTTTCTGGAGAAAAAGACCCAAAAGCACGTCGAAATACAACAAACGTGGATTGAGATCGACGACTTGGAGCAGCTACACTAGCCTGCCCATATTGTTCGGATAAAGGCAATCTTCTGAAGAAAAGCAAGAGGAGACAGGCGTCAAACCACAGTTTGGTTCTTTTGATACGTCGACACCATCAAGATCAGATGTGTCGGCCAAGGAGTCGCGGCTGTCATCACAACAAGGCGAGGTTCCGCCACCGGAGCAACAACAAACAGCTGCCCGGCCGTCCACGAGCCAGGGACCGAGTGTTAGTTTTGGCCCAAGATCCTCGCATTAAACGAATCGTAAAACACATCATTAGGAATACTTTGTTTAAGCACGTCTTATGTCAATTTTTTTTATTTTTTTTCTTATAATTCTGATATAAAAGTATAAAATACATGTACATATACACAATTCAAGACTGCCTAACAATCCGACTAGAACATAAACTCATATTACTACTACGACTCAGACTCCACTTCTAAACCAACATGCTTAGGTGCTACTACCTAACTAGCACATACAGTTAAGAAATGAGCCAATCGATCTTCAATTATGATATAAACAAGTTTGATTATTTCTAACAATTTTCCTCCAATTTAAACTTGTCAACTCACTGAGTTGACTCTTCTCCTAATCTTGACTCGTTGCAGCTTCACGACTCGTCGACTCGACTCAACGTATGATCCAAACTACCAGTCATACTGCCGCATATAGCATGATACATACAAGCTAGAAGCACCATCAGCCTCATGTAGAGACATGTAGTCTCATGGAGAGACTCACCTTCACTGATACTCATCCCACTACACGCTAAGTTGATCTCGTCGAGACATGCAGATGACCACCAATATCACCTTGTTAGACACCCCCACCGATATGGTCATGACGTCGACCATTTGTTCCCTTACCGTCTTGCTACATTGATGATACTCCCAGCAAGGAAAATGCCATATCCAGCTGCTAAGTTCAGTACCCTTCTCTAGTAGGGAAGAACAAGTGTGATGAATATAGTATTCTTTTTTTTTGAAATAGAGGCAGACGCTCTACCAATTTCATTAAGTTAAGGGAAAAGTTTATGTACAAGAGAAAAAATAAAGATACAAATTATATCACTGGGACATTAGCTAATCTCCTCTGGTTGATATCGCCCTTTGCGAGATACGCAACCTCTAGCGCGGTCATGAACTTATTTTGAAAGATGCAGCGATTTCGCTCTTTTCACGCATTCCACATGACGTACATGACGGCTTGGCCGAATAACTTTTTCTGAGGGTCCTGAAGCTCCACAATATATATATCCCACCATTCGTCAAGAGAGGAGAAATGAGTCAATTGGCTTGAGGGAAGAACCATCTAACCCACGCCACACTCGCTTCTAGAGAAAACGATGTTGTTTCATGGAATTCATCGTTCAGTCATCGCGGTAGGATACTCGGGTTTTTCGAAGAAACACTCGATCACACTGTTTGGTCAGATGATCGATCTCAGTCGATCAGGGCAATTAATTCTGTTTCTTTTACCTTACGAGTCTGCTCACTACTTATCAATGAGCTGGGCACATATCAGTTGTTGAAGAAACAAAAAAAGATGGAAGCATGTCTACAAATACCATATTTTTTGGTGAGGTAATATAAGAATAGTTATCGCTAATTAGTACTCCGTATATAGAACTGTAGCTAGGAAAAGTCTGGCATGAATTCATATATCCTCGTTGCACTAGATAATCAATTAAGTATATATACTCGCATGGCTTATATGTATATTCTGATTCTCTATTTGTTTATTCATTAATCAGTAGCATTGAGATCGAGTTAGTTGACACTTGACAGAGTGTAGATTAATTAATTATTCCATATCCATCGATCCCATCAGGGTAGAGAACGACGTCAGGATAATGTAGCCTGTCTCCACCAGGTGGCTGGGCGGATCAATAAACTTTTTGTGCATGGTGCCTGCTCCTGTCCTAATCAAACATGCGCGTCTCGCAGCGATGACAATTCCAGGGTTCGGCAGGCTGCTTGATTTAATTAGGTTTTTCAAGAGAAGAAATTAACAAAGTTGCAGTGCAGATCAGTAAGGGTATTATTTAGGAGGAGGAGTTGATTAGCTGCCTACCTACAGCACACTCACCATGAGAGAGAGAGAGAGAGAGAGAGAGAGACAAAAACTAGAGTTAGAAGCACATGTGGATGCTGACGGGGGCACCGAACCCAACCCCTGCAAAACCACTCGTGATGCTAACAACTGAGAGCGACCAGTTATAAGGTGCCATCTTTCTAGGCATTAGCTGGATATATCTCTCTCTCTCTCACTCATCTCCCAATTATGAGCTCGATCTAGTTGTCACACTTGCGGTCTGATTTCATTTAGTTTGACGTGTTTTATCGTCCAGGACATATATATATATATTCTTAAATAAACCTGAAATATATTTCATAATAATTAACATGATGGTTTGCATTGGAATCCACTCAAGTAGTATTGTTTAAATGTTGGGATCAAACGGATGCAGAAACAAAAGGTCCACTCCGCGCTGGTGATATGAAAGCAACGACTTTCTTTAGTTATTTTCTAAAATAAGAAACGACTTTCTTTTAGATGTAAAAGCAACAACCTGTAGCAATTCGTCTGAACTGGTCATTTGATTGACCTACAAATCGCACGTGCATGTAAGAATGTTTTGAGCTACTTGAGTTCAGTCTCGAGCTCGACCCCGTTGGTGCTACCATAGCTCCGGCTCGCTGCCGTCTTATCACTTGCGACTACGTTACGTTATCAATTTTGTGCCATATCTTACTCTCCATGGCCTTCATCTCGCATGAAACTATCTCGCGTCCATGGCTGGCCACCATCTTTTGGCGGCCGAGGAGATGACGCCGCTTTGTTGTATTTGAATTTCATAGTTCCGACTTTATCGCTTTATCGTCTTTGAAATTCATAATTGTAATGTAAAATTATAGAAATTTTACGGCAACAGTTCAGGTGTAAAATTTCCATGTGACTTGAGATAAGGCAAGTGTTCCAAAATTTGGACAGCCGAGAATAAACGCGAAGCTAAAATAAATAAAAAAAGAAGAAAAAAAATGTGCCCGCGTGCAGCGCAGAGCTCTGCTGTCCAGTGTCAGGTCGCTGACAAAAACTAGTCAACCGTACGCGTAGGAAAACCCAACACGTACTAATAAAGAAAAAAGCCGTGATGATTCGCGAGAAAGCCCGCAAACGAACGAACGAAAACGGGAAAGGGCGACGAAAGAAAGGCGGCTTTTTTTTTCTCTCTCGGGTGGGAAGGAGACGGGCCCACACCCAACCGCACGAGGGGCGCGCCGGTGTCGCCGGCTACCGCGCGTGGGCTACACGCCTCGTCCTGGTGCTACTGACCGGTGGGCCAGGGCCGCTTTTGAGAGAGGCGCCAGTACGCGTGTGCGGATGTGTGCGTCCGTGTTTATTGGTTACATCCCCACGCACACGTGGGGTTAGACCTCGCCCTGACCGAAATGCCCTTATCTGTTCAAGGTATTTTGACCAGCTGCCACTTGAGTCCAGGTCAACAACCATGACTTTCTCTCCTCTTTTCCATCTCATTTTACCGTATTAACAAAAAGACTAATGCCGTCAAATTATTTCGGAGAATAGATGCTTAGTTGCTTACTGTCTGGACGGCTTTTCATATTTAGATCAAGGAAAGCAATTAACAAACAAAGAATATTAAAAAGTTTACATACATATGTGCTCTCTACAGTTTAATTCGTATGTAGAGAAACATCCTTCACGAAATACTAAAAATAATAACAACGTAATATATGTAACTACTATAAAAATAAATGTGATCTAAATTCCGCTATGTAGATATTTTTTGCGGTACTCGTACCGTACTCGTCACTCGCTAAAGACCGTACTAAGCTAGTGCAAATTGTCAAATACATTTCGTCTTTTAGGAACCAGGGATAAAACAGTAATTACAGAGAAAGCTAATGGCGTGTTTGACTAGAGCAGCAGTATAAGAATCCTCCTAAATCAAATTAATTTTAGTAATCCCAAGCTAGTCCCCCTCCTCCTCCTCCTCCCCCCATTCTCTCCCTCACCTCACCTCGAGCGCACTCGGATCCAGCTCCCTAGGGTTTCCCACCGCCTCCTCGCGCCGATCCCGCCGCTCCCCGCTTCAATTCGCGCCCTCATGCCCCCGAAGCTCGGATCTCGCGGGGTGGTTTGATCCCCGGGAGGCGAAAGGGAGGGCCTTTCTGTCGGTCCAATTTCGGGCGCTCCTACGCTGTTCGGAGTGGAGATCCGCCCGATCCGGGCTTGGATTGATCTCTTTTGCTGGTGAGGAAATCCTACCTCGCCTGGATTGTTCTTACAGCTTTGTTCCGGTCTCTAATCCGAGTGTTTCTGTTTCTCCAATCCGTCCAGTTCGCTGCGGATCCCATTTGTTTGCTCGCCGTGTTGCTATATGCAGAGTGGGAGCGAGATGAGGCCCGTGCATAACAGCGTCGACACGGTGAACGCAGCTGCCGCCGCCATTGTCACGGCCGAGAGCCGCACGCAGCCTACCGCGGAGCCGGTTCGTGCTTCAACGCCCTCTTGTGTGAATTTTATCATCCGTGTTACTGCCACCTCACATGATTTTGTTGGGTCATGTTACTTTGATGATTTGTCATTGCGACAGGGTGCTTGGTTGCTTGGTAGATGAATTATCCATTTATGTTAACCACATATTTCGCTGCTTATATGTGTGATTTGATATGTGCTGCGATTTGATATCTGCCGCAAGGAAAGCTAGATTTCATGCAACACAGTTGTCACTCGGTCACATACTCACACGCACTTGTGGTAGGCTTTTGATTGTGTAGTGGCAGTGCTGAGTACATATTCATGCCTTATTTCATATATACTCCGTTGGATTATTTATGTGCATCGAAATGGTAGTTCCTGGGCTATTAGGATTTGTCCTACAAAGTGAAGAAATGATAGGCATGTTTTTATCTAGCCATATATTTGCGTTCTCCAATATACCTTTGGTGGTATGGGTGTGGCTTTAGGCTAGAACACACTAGTAGATCTATGAGGGCAAGTTTGCTTGCTTAGTTGACTTGCAAATAATTTTGGCGCCCATGCTTAACATATACGAGAAAGTCACAGCACTTCCATTTTAAATACAACAGCTGCAATACGTGTTTTTTTCCTTCAGAAAAATTGTTATAACATGAGTCCTACATTTGGCATGTACGAGTGCCACATTTAGCCTTGCATGAAACATACTATCTGCACTGAAAACATGCATGGAAAAGGCGCTGTTAAAAAAAGTGCCTCAGAACAAAGGGGGAATGGTTGAAACAGTCAATTTGAATTCTTCATAGGACCAGATGGGACAAAAATATTATTTATTAGCTGGCCATATGCCACCAGCTATTCTTTCTATTTTTAATCCCTGGCCTTAGTTACGTATTTTTTTTAATACATGGCCTGCTGTTTAGGCATTCATCCTGGTATATTTATTTGTTTCCATCTCACAGTTTGGCTGTTCATGATAAAAAGGAAATGACAACACACCCATGATTGCTACTCTCCAGGCCTATTAGTTTGGACCACATGAAACAAACGATCATTCATGGATTATGTGTTACGTAGAATAAAGTTGCTCTTAAACTTCCCTTTTTATTTATCACAAAAGCAGCCAATTCTTGCTGTTGGGAGATCTCCCTGTGGCGGAGCTAGGACTTCGTGTGAGGCCTAGCTACGTAAAAAGGGGGGGGGATGTGGGGTCTATGCATTACAATTCTGGCTAGAAGTGTGGTTTCCCTCGTGTTTCTTACTCGATCCGGCACTGAGGTCAGAAATGTAATTTTGGATGACTTGTGTAATTCTACAATTCTACTTTTTTTTTGGTTTAGATCCAGCTAAGTAGCATGATGATGCACTTTTCTATCTTCCGTTAACCTAAACAGTAGATAAGAATTTCATTCAGACTGCTTTATTTATATTTTAAATGTGTGGCATGTCTCGTATTGTTGTCGATCATACTCAGGAGCTTGGGAGACAATTAAGTATAGAATGTATATGCCTGAGAAAAGATAAGCACATGCTAGTGATTACACATGGGCATTTAATTCTCTTCAATTCATACTTGTAAATGTTCCGTGTTCATTTATCAACTTTTTATGCTGCCATATGAAATTCTCTTAAGCAAGATTGCTTACTGGTGTTGCTCGTTTGCAGAGAAGGAAATGGGCTGATTGGTTGAGCGTATACTTCTGCTTTGGATCTCAAAAGAATGGCCGGCGCATCAGCCATGCTGTCCTTGTCCCGGAACCTGCACCTCAGAGAACAGATGCACCGGTGCCAGAAATTCCAAATCATCCACCACCCTCAGCATTCCCCTTTATTGCACCTCCATCATCTCCCGCTTCTTTCCTCCAATCAGGATCCGCATCTATTGTGCAGTCACCGATGGGCCCTCCATCTTTTTCGCCCCGCTCACCAAATTCTCCATCACCCACAGGGCCTCCATCCATCTTTGCTGTTGGGCCATATGCACATGAGACACAGCTAGTCTCACCGCCAATCTTCTCGGCCTTCACAACTGAACCTTCAACAGCTCCTTTCACTCCCCCACCAGAGTCTGTCCATTTTACAACCCCTTCCTCTCCAGAGGTGCCATATGCAAAGCTTCTGACTTCAATCAACAACAGCAAGAGTGGTGAAATGGGTTGAGCTTCACTCGTACCATATTTACCCTGAGAGCCCAATAGGGCGTCTCATATCTCCAAGTTCGGCTTGTTCCGGCACTTCCTCCCCATTCCCCGACCCTGAGTTGCAGACTTCCTCACGTTGCACTTTCCCCTCCTTCCCAGTTCGTGAGCCACCAAAGATCCTGGATGGCGAGGGCATTGCTACACAGAAGTTGATACCTCGCCATATGCGCAATGGTGGCTCTCTTTTGGACGGCCATATTACAGCAGCTGTACCTGTTGTAGACTTCTCTGCACGGCTTCAGAACAATGATCATGCTATGGATCATCGGGTCTCATTTGAGTTGACAGTAGAAGATGTCGCCCGCTGCCTGGAGAAGAAAACTGCTATTTCTGGAGAGCCTGCTACATCATCTTTTCACCCTGCACCCACCAGTAATGGTGATCACCCCAGAGAATCTAATGAAACAAGGGCAGGGCTATATGTTGACGAAACATACCATGACTTGCCTGAGAAAGCACGGCGCTCCCTGTCCCTTCGACTGGCCAAAGAATTCAAGTTCAACAGCATCGATGCTGCTAACGTGGAGACAGGCGCGCTTGGGTCTGACTGGTGGGCAAACGAGAAAGTTGCTGCAATCACAACGGAGCCAAGAAAGAGCTGGTCCTTCTTCCCAATGGCACAGCCAGGGGTCAGCTAACCGTACACTGACCATCATAACCTTACAAGACGAAGAAACAAGCTTTTGCTTCTTTTGCTTCTTTTGCTCCTGCAACAGAACTTGCTTTCCCGGACATCATTTTAACTGCAGGAGATGCCAACCTATATATGCAAAACATTCAGATATTAGTGGTAAGTTGAAGTTAGATAGTAATTCAGTGTCCAGCTAATATCATCATAAGATACTAAAGGTGATGCAGGTCTTGGAACCTCTTAATGTTTTGTTGTCATAAAACCGCAAATACATTCCTGGTGTAGCGTCTGTTGTATCCTGCTTAACCTGACTTACTGTTGTTGTACTGATGCTGTTTATGTACATAATAAACTAGCGAAAAGGGTAGAACTCTTCCTTTCAGCAGCATTTGAAGACTTGAAAGTACTGTTCTGATGTCCATCTCAGATCGGAAAATTATTGAGTTCCGTTTTGGCTTATGTGACGTGGCATCTCTTATCGGGATTCTGTAATCCACGTGGTTTTGTTGTGCTTGGTGGATTAAAGTGGAACTATGGTTTACTGCTCATGTGGATTAAAGGGAGAATAATTTTACCCAGGCAGTTGTACTGTTGTGGTAGAAGAGCCCTTGACTGAATCCCGTGGTTTCTTCCTTCTGGTTAGAGGTAATTTGCTTGGCACCATCGCGAAGATGTATGGTTCGGAAATAGCATCGATGTCCCACTGACATGTGGCGCGTGGCCCCACCTGCCAGCCTCACGGACGATGATATTTTCCAATGCAGTGGTCTTTGCGATTGGTGCCGAACAATACGCCTATATTTTCCTATTGGGGATATATGGGTTGTTTTGTTGTGGCTGCAGAACCTGGATAGGAAAAAAATGTCTGAAAAAATAAATCCTGAAGGGGACCTTGTAGATGAACTGACAGGCAATAATGCTGATAAATAAAAATATCGCGAGCTCCTGACCCCAACGGATCGTCAAGGGACACATTGCAGTGCTTGATGTAGGGTGAATCTTCGCCACGAGACATTTTCCCCCCCTTCTGTAACAACAAGAAGAACAATCCGTTCTATAACCATCTTCTACGATCATCATACAAGACGGTTTTGATGAACATATCAATCTTGGATTCTCTCCTACTCCTCGATGAAAAAGAATGCAGCCAAACTTCCAAGTTTGTATTCTAGGGCGGCGAGGCTGCAGCAAGATTATATTAGGTACCATTGAATGGAGGTTATATCATGTGATATTTTTTTCTGATGGGTTCAGCATCAGTCGACGTGCAACTGAAAGCGAGTAAACAGAACAGGAAACAGGGAATATCATAGTACTGTTCCTCTGCTCTTACTTGTCAGGAAAACAAGCAATTAGGAAGAAACAATGATTAGTGAGGATAATTAAGGGAACAGAAACAAGAAACGGATTGAGGCCATGGCTGAGAATTGAGACAAGGTGAGCCGTGGAAGGGATAACGTTGATCCGGCACCAAACACCAGACTACCTACCTCCAACTCACCGATCAATAATGTATTCAGGCTTTCCCGTCACCGGCCGGTGAGCTCTCCGTCTCTATCTCCCAGGGCCCCGGTGATGAGGTTTCTGTTTTCTTTTGTTCAATCATTGTGTGTCTATATTAGTAAGTAAGTTACCGTGCTCAGTGTCGGTAATACAATAATATCCAAAACAGTTTACTTTGGTTAACCGGTCAATAAGTGCCATGGAGTGTAGGAATTGAAGAACACATGAATAGAAAAAATATAGAATTAAATGTCATACCATATTATATTTAATAAGAACTGAAAACATATGGATAAATAATATGAATGTTTTGCTTGTACTATGAAAAAAACATAGAAATTTTCTTTATGAATTAGGTGCATGGCATAATTATCATAGATACAACGAAAAAATTTACATTAACAAAAGAAATTCAAGAGGTTTGAAAGTTTTTATTTGAACCTGGATGTAGAAGGGCCCACGAAAAAATTCCTAAAGTTTCTGATCTTACAAATCAAATAAAGTCTACAGGAAAAACTCAAATGATTAGATTCTATAGAAAAATTAAATCAAAGAGCCCAAAAATGACCTCCATGATTACGTTTCTGCCTAGTCAAAGAGTCCTTCTCCAGCAGTACTAGTATATTTTTACGGCTTCAGACATCATCCTGTCCAATCAAAACCTACAGATATTCCCTCTCAAAAAAACCTACAGATATTCCTAGTTTAAGGAGGAGAAGAACAAAAAGAGTGAGAAAATATAGTCATAGTGTGACTAGGATCCAAGACCAGTCGACTCAATTGTAAATTTACGACAGCCTTCATAGTCATGATCGTGTGAGGAGGTGGTCAGGGCACCGTGGCGAGGTGATCGAGCTCACATGCGCCAACCATTTCTTGTTTAGCAAAACAAAAATCTTTTTCTTCTTCTTTTGGTGTAGACATCGTCCCATCAATTGGTAGAGAGAGAGAGGCAAAAAAATTGTATCCAAAGGGACAATCTTCTAGGAGGCCATGTGGAGCTTGCCAAGTGTTCCATTCCTCTTTGGAAGAAGAATCTCCCATGCCATGTGTTCAACTAACTAGTTTCTGCCCAGGCTCATCATCCTCTTCTTCCTCCTCTTCCTGCATGTTTCCCCATCTCACGGTTCTTGGTTAATTCGTGGAGGCCTGTTGAATTGGTGGTTTCTTGGTACGTATGCTTGCATGTGTGCGCGCGGCCAATTAGTCGCAATTGAGCTCCAATTCTTGCTGGTTTCTTCTGCTCTTGCTGTTTGCTTGTTGCTGCCCATGTGAGCCAGCTAGCTAGCCAGTCGAGTGAGCAAGGCTTAGATCTTTTGCCTGTTCCTAGGCCATAGATTTCAGATGCGGTTCTGATTTCCAGATTTGTTGCTGAAGAATTCGGTAGGTCAGTGTTGAATCTTGAGAGGTAGTATATCCAGCAAGATTCTTGGAGCCTCGCATTGCCCAGCAGATATATAGAGAGAATCTTTAGCTTGAGCTGAAACCGAGAATCTAGCTAGGAAGCAATGGCGATGGAGCCGACGGTGAAGGTGGCGCTGGGCACGGCGGCATTCGCCATCTTCTGGGTGCTTGCGGTGTTCCCGGCGGTGCCATTCCTCCCCATCGGGCGAACGGCGGGTTCCCTCCTGGGCGCCATGCTCATGGTCCTCTTTAACGTCATCACCGCCGACGAGGCATACGCCGCCGTGGACCTCCCCATCCTGGGCCTCCTCTTCGGCACCATGGTTGTGAGCGTGTACCTGGAGCGCGCCGACATGTTCAAGCACCTCGGGTGGCTGCTGTCATGGCGGTCGCAGGGCGGCAAGGACCTGCTCGTTCGTACCTGCGTCGTCTCCGCGCTCGCATCGGCGCTCTTCACCAACGACACTGCTGCGTCGTGCTCACCGAATTCATCCTCAAGATCGCCCGCCAGAACAACCTGCCCCCCAAGCCCTTCCTCCTCGCCCTCGCGTCCAGCGCCAACATCGGCTCCGCCGCCACCCCCATCGGCAACCCGCAGAACCTCGTCATCGCGGTGCAGAGCGGCATCTCCTTCGGCCAGTTCGTCTTCGGGATCCTCCCCGCCACGCTCGTCGGCGTCGTCGTCAACGCCGGCATCCTGCTCTGCCTCTACTGGAGGCAGCTCTCCGACGAGAAGTGCGTCGACGTCGCACACCCCGCCGCCGTGCCCACCGAGGTCGTCGAGGAGGAGGACGTCACCTCGCACCGCTTCTCGCCGGCCACCATGTCGCACCCGCGCTCCTCCCAGCGTCCGGGGACATCGAAGATCGATCCCTTGGACCCGGCAGGCGAGGTGTACTACGAGCCGGTGAAGCCTGTCATCGACGCCACCAACGGCGACCCGACGAAGCTGGCGGACGGCGGCGCCGTGGTCGGGATCCACCAGAGGCGGGGCGGCGGCGCCGCCGTGAGGGGAGGCGAGAACGGGGCGGCGAAGGACGAGTACTGCTTCCACTCGGTGGAGGAGAAGGAGGTGCACATGGAGGAGTGGCAGAGCAAGCTGTGGAAGACGTGCGTGTACGTCATCACCTTCGGCATGCTCCTCGCGCTGCTGCTGGGGCTCAACATGTCATGGAGCGCCATTACCGCGGCGCTCGCGCTCATCGTTCTCGACTTCAAGGACGCCCGCCCCTGCCTCGAGAAGGTAACCAATTGCACCTGTCTGTCTGCACTTCAATTGAAGCCACATGTGTGAAGAATGATGTTTCAGTTTCCTTCTTGCATGAAACTTTTTTTACAGTTAATCCAATCCATGTTCTTACTCCTCGTAAATCTTTATACCAAATTAGATTAGGCATGTACTAGACCAAAAGCCGTAGGCGTATACTACAAATGCTACTTTCTGAAGTTCATTGTATCATTGCTAACTAGCTCGTATTCATGACTATCAAATCAGGGTGATGTGGTAGTTTGCTGTTGATTTTGGAAACCATATTTTCACATATTTGGTGGTGCTAAATCATTTTGTTCCCACTCTTCATACCTATCTTAGATCATGGTTGATTGAATTAAAGCTTCATGCCTAGTATGTTATATTAGTGTCTTGATTTAATGGAAGCGGTGGTAATTTTTGGTGTTGGCTTTTTAGACACCATATTGTTGTTTACTGTGTTGCTGAATTTACTGTGATGTTGCTGAAAACAATGTTCAGGTTTCCTACCCGCTGTTGCTGTTCTTCTGTGGAATGTTCATCACCGTGGACGGCTTCAACAAGACCGGCATTCCAAGTACATTCTGGGAATTCATGGAGCCCTACGCTCGGATCGATACGCCGACCGGGGTGGTCATCCTTGCCTTGGTTATCCTTCTCCTCTCAAATGTGGCGTCAAATGTCCCGACCGGTTAGTTCTTCTCCCCTTCCTGTTACCTGACAACGTACTCCATTTCAATCTCATATATCCTATTGTATGGAAATTAGAGCAAACTGTTAATCTGATTTCGTGCACATTTGACAATTGTGGCTTCCGAATGTGTAACATCACAAATAATCAGAATAGAGTAATGGGGAAACAATGGCATGATCCGGTTCACAATGCGGGTTAGTTTTGGAACCAAGTCTGGATGTATCAGCTGCCAGCCACCCAAAACCTTCAGATTGTAAGGTCACGACTCCTTTCAGGTGTCCTGTGGCCAAATCATTCTTCATCAGAACAAAAAAAGCTGAACATTTCTTGTTTCATATCTCCATTCATGCGTGTCAATTCCCTTGCACCACGTACCTGACTGACAGACTGACATCGTGCTTGCTCCAGTTCTCCTGCTTGGCGCGCGGGTGGCGGCCTCGGCGGCGGCGATCTCCCCCGCCGCAGAGACCAACGCCTGGCTCATCCTGGCATGGGTGAGCACGGTGGCCGGCAACCTCTCCCTCCTGGGCTCGGCGGCCAATCTGATCGTCTGCGAGCAGGCGCGCAGGTCCCAGCAGTTTGGGTACACCCTCTCCTTCTTCAGCCACCTCCAGTTCGGCTTCCCGGCGACGCTCGTCGTCACCGGAATCGGGTTGCTGCTCATCAAAAGCAACTGAAGAGATCATCCCGGGATGGATCAACAGAGAAGAACAAGACATGTGATATATATAGATATGTAAAGTTTAAGAATTGTGAATGTTTTCAGGTCTGTGTGGCCTGTGGGATAATCTTCTACTATAAAACGCTGGGAGGCTCCCAAGCACAGATGTTATGGTGGTGCTTGGAGGCTTTTTGGGTTGTACATTTTATTTAGTATTGAAGAAAGGCTGTACATTTTGGAGTAGCGGGTATCATAAAAGGAAGTGGATATTTGTTCAGCATTATGTTAAGAGAGATGTGTAATTTCAATATTATTCAAGTTGAAAAAAAATTACAGGTACATAAATCTGTGATATTTTTTTTAAGTACACAAATAATCATACTTTTTCTCAAAACTAGTAAGGAACTAGGGTTAAGATATGTAGTAGATATTTTAGGGAATATTACAAAAACATTTCCCTAAAATGTTCCCTAAAACATTTCCCTCTTAAAATATTACAAAAACATTTCCCTAAAATGTTCACTAAAACATTTCTAGTACGAAAGGCACATTCTAAGTACATATTGTAAGATATCCCTAAAACACTTATACTACATATTTACAAGACTAAGTACTTTATTAAATTAAGGTGCTGATCAGCGTACCTGCAAAATTCATAGTAGATCAAGGAGTTTTTGCAAAATATAATTAATTAGGTGGTGAGCAATTCCATCTCAATTTTGCCCGTTAGTACGACACAAAGATGAATGAACTAATCAACTGATTAGTTTATAGGAGTATAGATTTTGTATATGTCTCATTGTATCTATATTAATATTTTATAGTACCATGAATTCTTTTGAGAAAGTTTTGAAGAATTCAAACGCACGAACTCACGAGAAGGTGTGTATGGATATGGGTTTATATTAGACTTTCCAACTGACATCGGAAAGATCATTAAGTGGAAAGTATATCATTGGAGTGACACGTGGCTCCTGGCCCCAGTGATGACATGCGCAACGTGGTGCTTGCAAAATGATAGCATTCGAAGGACTTCCATGAACGGTGATCAAGGTATTAATTAGAAGGTGCGACACTGCGACGTGTATAGAAACTCTCCATGCAAATTTAGCAGTGTCTGTTCAACATAATCTATCCACATATTCAGCTCTTTTCCCCTAAAACCGACCGGATAGGAGCTCTACTATTGCATTATAAGGAGAAGAAACTTCATATTACAGGTCAGATCATACAATTCTCGGTTAATTAGTGTCTAGCTAATTTTGAACCGTTTGGACTACTTAGTTTCTGGCTATACCGTGGTGCTGTTAATGGCCTATTTATGCTTTGTCTTATAGATGTGCCTTTATCCCCTAGAGACAATGAAGCAGAAAAGTTGCCTTTGTGTAATCTTTCTTTTGTTGTTTTGCACTCAAAAAAGATAGATATTTACGCATATCCCAGGTAATTATGGGCTGCACAGTTAATCATATTGATTGTATTCAGCTTCAGCTAGGAAAGTTCTGATCTCCTGTAACGAAATGATAACATTTCGCTATGAAATTAGTGAGTCAAATTAGTTTTTTCACACTTCGCAAAATAGTTACTCTGTTGACCTAACGTAGCACGAAAACCATCCTATTGGATTAAAACAACTGCATGCTCCATATATATCGCTGGCAGACTCTACGGTGCGGCGGAGTGCGCCCCCCCTTATGGATAGCTTGAGTTTGTGCATAAGCCAGCTGTCCAGAGAAGTTGTCTATAAGCTCCAGTGAGAATAAGCTCTACATGGTAGGAATGACTTATAGATTAAGCTTATTGTATATGTGAAGAGTGCAAAGTCTAAAATACTCCTGAAATCGTTTGTTTGCTGTTTAATAGATGATGCTACAGATGCAGATGGCGCACGGGAGAATACGTGGAAGGAAGGGCAAAGTGCTAACTAAACTACTAAGGAAAGAAATTCCATTCCCTAGGGCAGATCTTCCTCTCTCTACTGGGATTGACTCGCTTAGAAGTCGAGGGGGTCCCATTTCCATTCCATTGCCAAAGACCCTAACCATAGCTTGAACTACCTCCTTGTCTCCTCCCAATTCGAAGTTTTTTCCTGGAAGTTTCAACCGTCGTTGACTATGACAACAGTCGCGACCGACTATTAAGAAATCGTTGATTTTGAGAGTTTATTTACACAAGTAGCTAGGAAAATTAATTTAAAAGATAAAAACCATAATAATATGACAATTTCAAGCACTACATAAACTACGGACAAATTTACAAGTTTTCGTGCCATCAGAATAGGTTACAAGTTCTACAAGTTTTCTTTCCAACAAAATAATAATAACTAGATTGAACATAGCAGTTCATCTCGTTGCAAACAAACTCGCCGCAATACCATCTCGAATTACACCCATAGCCTTCCCTTTTTCCATCTATGAACATATCACTCATCAAAAATGAAAGCTATACCATGTAAAGTAAAATGCTCGCTGCATACATTCAACAACAAGAACTACACACACAGTACAAGAAATATAACTTGTATATGTTCACTGTAGGGATGGATGTTGCATTGTAACAATTTCATATAAATTTGCAGAGTGTTTTTGGAAAAGCATATGGAAGCATAATTCAACAAAAGAAGATATCACTTTATTTGGCACATCACTCGTTTCATACATTTTGCTAAAATGTATATGAAGTCCTAAAAAAATCATGTTCTATTGCAAAATATTCTCTCAGCAACATTTTATTGCATATTTCTAAGTAATACCTTTTGATTTACAAGTAATTCTTATGCATCACCAACATAAGTCTCACTTCCTTTCAGTTATATAGTGGATATCATATCATATACATCTTCTCCACACCGTTTAGTGATAGTCTTTAGTAAAAGTTTTTTTTTCTTATGATCTTGTTTTGCTACTGGTTGTGTTCACTGTTGTCTTGCTACTGGTGTACAACTGCTCCAGTCAATTCATTGCAATTTGAGCCAAAATGTCATCTAAATCTCCTAAAAAAGGCTGCAAAAATTGCTCAAGAATCAGCAACAGCAAGTGAAAGATGGAAATTAGCAAAAGAACTTGTATATATTCAACTATATTAGCAATAGAACTTGTATATGTTCAATCCACTCCCAACTCTCACTATTTTTTAACAAATTGCTGCTATTGTAATACATCTTCAATCACCAACTAATTTCTTGCCGAGCGCTGAGCAACCATGGTCTCTCTTACCTTCAACGGAGCCGGCGACCTGGTGCGGACGGAGGACCGGTGGCAAGCGACGGAGGGAGTCGGGGAGGGCGTGCCGACGGCGGGAGGGCGGAGGGAGCTTGGTGCGGTTGGAGGTCGAGGACAGACGACGGTACGTTGGAGCTCGGTGGCGGCTGCTGCGGTGAGCTCGGCGGGGAAGGGCAGCGCGACGAGGTCGAGTAGGATTTGGAGGGAGGGTCCGTTGGCGGGAGGGCGACTGGTGCCGCCGCGAGTGCAGGGGCTCTGGCAACTCCGAGCAATGACGTGGGGTAGGACGGCGACGGGGAGGGCAACTCTGGAAGGCCGGCACGGGAAGGGATCCGCTGGGGATGGCTCTGGCGGGGAGAGCGATACGGGGAGGGTGGCGGTGTAGGGAGGCAGATCCGGTAGGTGGAGGGGCGATGACGACAACGGATCTGACAGGTGGAGGGACAGCGGAGGCGGCAAGGGAGGGTGGAGCGAGGAGGGCGACACGGGCGGCGGGGGAGGGCGGCACGGGGAGGACCACGTAGGCGGCAGGAGAGGGTTGCTGGGTTCGGGACGGGGAATAAGGGAGCGGGTGGTGGCAGTTTTTTCATAATTATTGTAAACTTTAAGGACAAAGTGAAATTTAGGGGTAAGTGGATGATGGAGAAGTTCGAGAAGTCTCAATTTAAGGCTTTTTGCTACCAATGTGAAATAAGAGGGGCTTAGAAATTAAGTCATATCTTAAAATTATATTAAGTTTTACTTATAAATTATTTCTACCTGTAAGTTGTCTAGAAGCTGTCTCTAAAGGGAAAGGGGCTATGTTTGATTGTTTGGTTTCTATCTCATATGTTTAAAGCTAAAAAGGCAGAAGTGTCATGTAACCTATGCTAGCTGACAACGGCGAAATGATGAAAAGTTTGATTTCAATTTAATTCAAGTTTTTATATTTTTATAATTTTATTAGCTGGCTAGGTTGACTAGGCTATCACATTGTACAAACTATCTCCACATCATTCAAAAACCGAACATCTCAGAAAAGTAATCCGTCTGGTTTTAATAATTGAGAGTCTGACTTATCCGGTTCTATAGATCTGATAGATCAAATACCGGAAAAAATTAAGGGGTGAAAATGGATATTTTCCTTAATATATCCTTATGTCACGATGAATCCCTAATCCCTAAATATTCGGTACTATGTTTTATAATTTCGGTAGAAATCCAGTAGACATGACGTCAATTTCCGTGATTTTTTATCGTACGTTTTTTTTCTTCCTCCTAGATGTCCGAAGTACGTACATACATGATACATACGGTGCAATGGGTAGAGTACACACATACGCATACATGGTACACATACCTAAAAAGGACCCCTTCCTTCATCCCCTCCCGGCTCTCCCGTTCTTCTCCGGTAGCTAGGTCTCATCAAACTCGCACTCCCTTCGCCACCGCCGCCGACCCCTCTTCCCTTCGCCGCCGACGGAGAAGAAGCTCACGCCGCCCCCACCTCGAAGGCGAAGGAACTCTCCCCTTCCCTCCTTTCCTGGTCTGGCGTGCGTGGAGATCCATCCGATCCATCCAAGCCGATCTCCTCTCTTGGTACGGGAAGCCCTAACCCCATGATTCGATTGTTCCAACAGCAGCAGCTTAGCTTGTTCGCCCAAGGTTTTCCGGGGAAACACTCTTTAAGTCCGGCCCCGGGACTGCCTGATGCATCGTATATCATCTGAGTGCTCTGCTACTTGTGTGTGCTCATAGGCCCTCACCGCGCTGCTGCTGCTGCCTCCAGAGGATTTCGGGGGATCTCGCGAGGATGTCGTGGTGCACGATTGAGTCTGATCCTGGTAAACCCAATATCAATACTTACCTCGGTTGTCTTATCTAGACTTAACTAATTGTTTGTAGTTCATTCGTGGGAGGTTAGGTTTACATGGCATGCTAGTTCTCGATTACCCCCCCGGCAATATTGTGTTTACTTCTTAGGATATTTTGTTCTGGGGCTTCTATCAATCGAGCCCTGCAGGCCATGCATTGGTTGAGTCTACTTTGCTGATGAGAACAGTGGACTAGTAAGTTTGTCGGCTTGGTGGCCTGATGCTATTGTTTCGCCGAGGGTTGGTTTCGCATTGATGTGTAGAGTTGCTCCTCTTTTATTTTTATCATAAGGTCATAACTTCACCCTGTATCCGAGTCCACTAGGGATACTTGTTTTTTCCCTCTCATTCTACATAACTAGTCATGAAGAAAGCCCAAGTCAGTTGCACTGCCCGGCAAATTGTAAAACATCTATCATGCTAGCTTGAACAAACCATTGGTTATGCCAGTGATTACGCTGCCATCCTTTATCGAGCAATCATAGGCAGCTCTGTACTTTGTCTTTGTTCTTTCGTCAAACTAATAGCTGAATACATTCTATATGTGCTTGTTCATACATTACTATCCTCACTATTTCAAAACATTGCATATGTTTCACTTGAGCCTATGCCTTACAGGTGTTTTCACTGAGTTGATTCAGGAAATGCAAGTAAAAGGTGTGCAGGTTAGCTTCCAGGGCTCATTGCTTTCCTTGTCTAAACATAATTTAAAAATGAAATCTCTATCAATTGTTTTTTAGATGTTTTTTCATGCTTTAAATTATACATCTACAATGGTGTAAAATGCTTGGTTGAACTGCTAGTTGAGCCATGCAATTTACTTGAAACTAGTCTTCTGAGTAGATCTGTTTCCCTTTTGTTATGAAGTCAACGATAACCTGATTGAACTTGCAATGATAAGCAGAACACTGCTATATAAACTGTGATGACATGGCCCTGAATTTAAAGAACACTGCCTTTATGAAGATAAGCACTTGAGTTTAAAGAACAATACATTTCTGGGAGAAGGGAACTTTCTTAAAAAAATGAGAAGACATGGCAATCCTGGCAGTCTATGCCACTGTTAAATCAATTGCAAATGGAAGAGGCCTTTACTGATGCTTTGTTCTACACTTGCTAATCTACTTGCATACTTTCATGTTATGGGATGGCAGAAGCAAGCAGCATTATGTTGATATGAGGTCATGGTTTGGGTTTCATTGTGGCTATGTTTTTATTACCGTAACATATATAGTGTTAGGAGCTTCTAGAATTTTGTAACATTTTACAAGAAAAACTGACTCATACATGCAACTTCATTTTGGGATGTAGCTCTTAGCCGCCTCTTATGTTGGTATGCTATCTTTAAACAGGTGGAGGAGCTTTACTCTCTTGATGTGGACTCTCTTAGTGAATTACGGTAAGAAACTTCATTGTTAGTGTCATTAGTCTGTTCTCTCTGGATGGCCTTAACACATTCTTCCTCTCTACTTCTCATAGGCCAGTATATGGGTTAATTTTTCTCTTCAAGTGGATGCCTGGAGGAAGTGATGAACGGCCTGTTGTCAACGACCCAAACCCAAACCTTTTCTTTGCTCGCCAGGTTAATTCCATTATGGCCCTTCAGCTGCCTCTATTTAGTACTTTGCACTAAACAGTTGGTCTAATTGATCATTTTCAGGTCATTACGAATGCATGTGCCACTCAAGCTATTCTCTCGATTCTCATGAACCGCCCAGAAATTGACATAGGTCCAGAATTATCAAATTTGAAGGAATTCACAGGAGCTTTTGCACCTGACATGAAGGGCTTAGCTATCAACAACAGTGACTCTATTCGAGCGGCCCACAACAGTTTTGCAAGGCCAGAGCCATTTGTTTCTGATGAGCAAAGAGCTGCGGGTAAGGATGATGATGTGTACCATTTCATAAGCTATATACCTTTTGAGGGCGTCCTCTATGAGCTGGATGGGTTGAAGGAAGGGCCCATCAGCCTTGGGCAGTATTCTGGCGGGCCCGATGACCTCGGTTGGCTACAGATGGTGCAGCCAGTTATACAAGAAAGAATTGAGCGCTATTCACAGAGCGAGATCAGGTTCAACCTTATGGCCATCATAAAGAACAGGAAAGAGGTATATACTGCTGAGCTGAAGGAACTGGAGAAGAGAAGGGAGCAAATCCTGCAGGAGATGAACGAGACCACCGCCACAGAATCCTTAAACAGTGCACTCGCAGAGGTGGCATCAGCGATCGAGACCGTTAGCGAGAAGATCATCATGGAGGAAGAGAAGTTCAAGAAGTGGAGGACAGAGAACATCCGGAGGAAGCACAACTACATCCCTTTCCTGTTCAACTTCCTCAAGATGCTGGCGGAGAAGAAGCAGCTGAAGCCATTGGTCGAGAAGGCCAAGCAGCAAAAGGCTCCCAGCGCTAGCACAAGGTGACAGCAAGGCACCATAGTTGGCTGTATCAAGTTCTGTGGGGTGTTAATTGCATCTTCCTCTTTGAGAATGCATTATGTTATCGGATACAGTACCTAGCTGGCAGCTTAGAGATATTATTACTAAGGTTATAAACCATTCTGCTTAAATTTTCTTTTGCACTGTGCTGTATTATCAACTTTTTGACGGATAGAACTGTAGAAGTGGTCAATTTAATCTTTGAGGGCGCTAGCATTGTTTGTTTCGTGTCAGCCTGTCAGGACAACTCATTTGGAGTACGGCGTCTGTAGAATAGACGGATCTTTTTAATGGTAATTTCAGATGCCCACTTGCTAATCATCTGGAGCCCAGGGCCATAGGGCAGTGGCACGCTGGACAGTATTTTTCTGTGTCTGGTCCCGTTTAGATGCCATGATCCATTAGAAGCGCCGTAGCTGGAAGAATTGACCTATTGCCATCATGGTGTAAACTAATGTTGCTTGTTGGCATTGGCCAGCACGGATAAGAAAGCGAATAACAAAAGTTTAGGTTATTTTACCAGGAGGATTCCAAACAGAAGAGTACCTGCAATTTTGGCGTACGAGTGATCTCTTTCTCCGATAGCTTGATTTCATGGTAAGCGAGGTGATAGGCCGTTTACACAAAGAACAAGAATTCATACAGGTTACTACATGGCTGATCAACACAAACTAAACCTCGACAAGAGTACTACGTCTGCACCAGGTTTATTTCCCTTTATGTGCTTCCACTGATATCGGTAATATACAGAAAAGTAGAGCTCCATTACTTTTTTCCTTTTTTGATCGAATATTAGTTGGTTTTCATAAGGCCTACTTTGACACGAAGGCCTATTTGTTTTGCACTCTTGTTGAAAATCATTAGAAGGCACGAAATGTATATTTTCGTAGAAGAGACGATACAGAAAATGAACCAAGAGAATATTGTTTCTTTTTTGAGACAGACAAGGATATTTGTCAGACTAGAAAATCTCGGCGTTGCAATCGTAGTATCTGACAGATCTGGATGTCCACTGATTCTGATGCCCAAAAAAACGAAGCAGAAGGAAGCAGCAGATGGATGGATAAAAGCCCAGCCCCGCCGCAGCCAAACCCTCGGCTCAATTGTTTGATGTCGTAGGCCCACAGCGATCTACTTTGCTCCCGTCTCTGCCTCCGCCTCCGCCCCCACCCCCACCACCACCCCACCGCCGCCGCCGCCGCCTCCTCCTCCGGCAGATGGAAGCCCCGGGCTCCCCCTACGCCTCCTCGCCGGAGTCCGCCCCCAAGCGCGCCCCCCGCTCCCCACCTCCCCCGCAGGAACACCCGGAAAACGAACCCGAAGCCGAAGGTAACCACCACGCATCTCTCCCTTCCTCCCTCTCGTTCTCTCTGTGTCGAGCTCTGCCGCATACGAACACAGCAACCGTGCGCACGCTCGAGCGGTGTGCCTGGATCCGCGAGATCTGGGCCCTCCGCGCCCCGCTCGCTCTGAGATCGAGATCTGCGAGCACCAGTAGCTTGTGTGGTATTATGACATGGCCATCAGAGACGGCTGGTTTCGGGTTCCCTAGTTGACTCCATGTCTGTGCATCGTGTTGTAACGGAGAGCCGCCAACTGACTAAGGATCAGTTCTGGGTTTGCCCTTGTTTTCCACTTAACGTGCTGCGCGCCTGGTTGGTTTCAGTGCGCGGGGATGTTACAATAATTCAGTTTGGTTTAGGTGAATGAATGTGCCCTGATTCGTTGGCTGATTCGGTATTAATACGTTTGCTCGAGGTGGCGGTCATGCTATGTAGGTTTTTATATGGATAAGATAGGCAGTTTGGCATGGTAACGCTTTGGTTAGTAACGGCCGCATGCATGCTTGATGATGCATAGCTACATTTAGGTTGTGACGGCTGTGTAATGATAGATTGCTTCATAACATAAAGTAGGTGGTTTCTCCTTCTGTTTCATAGTTAAAATTTCTCGGCACAACCAAGTGTTTTAGGTGCACTCGGGGCTGCGTTTGTACTGTAAAACCACTAAATCATATATTGGTTCTTTGGGCATCAGGTTCAACCATATCAATTACCTCTACAAGTGCTACACCATTTATTGTGTTTACTGTGCATCACGGATTGCTTCTGCTCTTTGACTTCAAAACTTCATGTTTATATTTGTAATGGCATAGTTATTGCTATTAGTGTTTGTTGTATGCAATTCTGAATGTAAATTGATGTTTCTCCTCAGATGACAAGGAGAAGCCAACACATTTGAGGTTTCTGGTGTCTAATACGGCAGCAGGATGTATTATTGGCAAGGGTGGCTCAACTATTAATGACTTTCAGTCCCAGTCTGGGGCTCGTATTCAATTATCACGTAGCCATGAGTTTTTCCCTGGTACAAATGACAGAATCATCATGGTCTCTGGACTATTTGACGAAGTAATAAAGGCCATGGAGTTGGTTCTTGAGAAACTTTTAGCTGAAGTAATCAACTTATCTTGCAAATTGTCGTATCCATAGGGTGATGTTGCCTTTGTTTGATAAATGATAATTGATATTCTCTGGTTATTTTTCAGGGGGAAGAATTCAATGAAGCTGAAGCTAGACCTAAATTTAGACTTGTAGTTCCTAACAGCTCTTGTGGTGGAATAATTGGTAAAGGAGGAGCAACAATCAAGTATGATTCTAATCTCTGATGCTGTCATTAGTCTTATTCCCATTACGGTACTTAATTTTTGAAGTTGGTGTAATCCAACAATACCATGAGCTGATGAAGTATATCTGAACCAAACAACCATAGTACGAAATATATGATCCTTTTCCTAATAGTCATCTTGTTATGTGAATGTCAATTTGATTTGCCTTAGTTCCAAATGACTTCTCACTTGTTTTTGACTTTTTTCTTGTATCTATTTTATTTTTATTTGTTTTGCTTGGGATGCTGAGAGTTGATGTGTTCTCTTTTCTCTTCAGGTCATTCATTGAAGATTCACATGCTGGAATTAAGATTTCACCGCAGGATAACAACTTTGTTGGTTTGCATGATAGGCTTGTTACTATCACAGGACCCTTCAACAATCAGATGCGAGCGATATATTTGATATTAAGCAAGTTATCTGAGGATGTTCACTACCCACCTAATTTGAGTTCCCCGTTTCCATATGCAGGTAAATCTAGAAATTTGCACTACTTAATGTTATCACATTGCTACATGCTTGCTTAAGTGGGTTGTCTCCCCATAATACCGTTCTTGCATCACTCTTTGAGGAATTCATATACTGCATTTCGCAACAAAGCATGCCGGGATATATTGATATGTGCGACCAGACATACTGTTTGCCATCATTAGATTTCTACAGAAATTCTCCCGTCAGCTATGGCACCATCATTTTCTCTTGACTGGTTTCCTTCATTTCAAAATATTCAGGCCTTGGTTTCCCAAGTTACCCTGCTGCTGTTCCTGTTGGGTATATGATTCCACCGGTGCCATATAATAATGCTGTGAACTATGGACCTAATGGTTATGGTGGAAGGTACCAAAACAACAAGGTTAGTAGTTGCTGCTGCTTACTCTTGTTGTCCTGCATCTCATGTGAACCTTTTTATATTGAACATCAGCATTGCAATGCATGCATCTAATCCATCTGTGTTCATAATGATCTGCTTTTACCATGTGTTTCCTTTTATATATATGAGATGCTTTATAATAAAAGAAATACTGTTTTCTGGTTTGCATATAATACAATCATGTAAAAGGCATCAGTAAGTGACTAGAACTTATTCCCGAACCAAGGCTCTGAAATGGCAAAAAGGCAAATTTTATTGTATAAGTTGGATATCTCATGAATTTATGGTGTTATCCTGATAGCCTTTTGTGGATACTATTAATATTACATAGTGCAACGAAAATAAAACGGTATATTACTCTATCAAACATACTTTTGTTTTTGAAGAAAGAAATGTATATGTTGGAATGTTCGATTGAAGTTGTGTGCTAAACTCCTTGACGTTTAATTTAATGTGGGTGTGTAATTTTCCTGCCTTCTAATGTTTCACTCGATATCATATATGCATATAATTTATGATTTAGAAAGACTGCTTTTATGACAAAATTGTGATTTCTCATGTCAGCCGTCTGGATAGTTTAGTTGTACAATTGTCTGCCAAAGCAGCAACTTTTTTGCTTTTATGTTTTTAGTGAAAGTGCAAACCTGATATGTGTGTTCAAATTACTCCAACCATGGTTTGCTGTTGGGACTTTGCAGCCCAGTACACCTGTTAGATCGCCTGCTAATGCTAATAATGATGCCCAAGAATCACACACCATCGGTGTCGCTGATGAACACATCGGTGCTGTTGTAGGACGTGCAGGGAGGAACATAACAGAGATCATTCAGGTATTTGCTTGCACTATCTAAATTTGGTGTTATAGTCACTTGATCAGTGTTCTTTTTTACTGCAATGCTGAACTGCTCAAAGCCTTTTACATGTACATATGTGTATGCGTTGTAAAAATGTGCAAGTCTTCTGCAGTATATTAGCGGCAAATGACCAGATTAGCAATCTTCTTATGGTGTATCACCCGTATTATAAGTGTTGTTGCCCTCACTGAGCTCAATTGGTCAAGTAGATTGCCCTTAAGAGGTAAATAGTTACGAAAAAAGGAGCATATATTGACTGCATAATTTTATGCTTCATAAACGTAGTAATTTTTTGTACTACTATGATTTAAGGCAAACCCTTCGGAAAACTGCTGCTGCCTTCTTCTGGTGTGAATGCACCATATTTCAGGAAATTTATTTAATTCTTGCCATTTTTTGCAACTGCAGGCTAGTGGTGCCAGGATCAAGATATCAGATAGGGGTGACTTCATAGCTGGCACATCTGACAGGTAATTTCCTTCTTACGACATGCTATAGCACTGAGCCACTGTAAAGCGACATGTGTCTAATTTCACTCAATGGTGCAGGAAAGTGACGATAACTGGAACACCTGAAGCTATTCAGGCTGCCGAGTCTATGATCATGCAGAGGGTGTCAGCCAGTTCCGAGAGGTGATGAAATTTCTTGAAGATGGAGTGTGCCCCTGCAAAAGTTAGGCGGACGGGGAATTTGTTTTTTTCTCCCTAGCTTTAGTGCTATCTGCAAAGCTTGAGAAATTTTAAGATGGTTATTGTCTATTGCGTCCGATTGTGTTAGTAACCAGTTGTTAGCTGTGTTTTTCCCGGAATAGAATCATATATCTCAACAGATTTGACTATCTCCATAACACAAGTAACTGATGTGCTACCTGTTTTGGAGTTTTGACAATTCCTTGAGGACAGACAGATTGTTGTCGGTAGGATAATCTGCTGATTGGTCTGATTTGCTCTGGCCTTGACAAGAGCTGTTATGCTGTGGCTCGTGTTACTGCTGGATGTGTTATTATGTTTTGGTACTGTTGCGTAATCAGAAGCTAATCTTTTGAAGCATTGCAGGCAGATACATGGCAGTATTATTCAGATGCTCAAAATTTGGCATCAATATCGCCGGCAAACCAATGTTTCACAAGAAATATAATAACACGAAAGGCACTGCCTAGTGCTACTGGCGCTGTGCGAAGCGAAGCGAAGCCCATGCTGTTCCAAAACCCACAAGAATGGGCTGACAAGTGGGCCCAGATATCTCTCTCTCTTCTTCCTCCATAGATACCCGCCAGTCCGCCACGAATTCACAATCACACGCGATTTCAATTCAAAACCCACCCATCATCCCGAGACGTAATGTAACAGTGCTGAAAATTTTCAAAAAGTTTTAAAAACCCAAAACCTTCTCTGGGCCACATCTCCTCCCCTCAGCCCATTTTCTCTCTCAGCCCATCTTCTCTTTCGCGGTCCAGGCAGCCCACCATCCTCTCCACCCCGTTCCACCCTGTTCTTCCCCGTTCCCGTCGCCGCGCCCGAGGAATCGACGACATCGCCGCGCCATTCGTCCTCGGCGCTGGAGCCGGGTGGGACCCCTCTGTCCCGACGCCGCACCTGAGGTCCAGACCACGCGTCGCCGGTCTCCTCCCCTCTCTGCGCCTCCATCGCTGCCTCGCTCGCCACCTCGCCCGTGCATGCCACGCCGGGCTCTTCCGCTTGACACGCCGCCCTCGCCATCACCACCGGGCAGCTGCTCCTCGAGCTCCGCGCTCCCGACCAGCGCCCCCTCCCCCGCTCGGCTATAAAAGCCGGCAATGCCGAGCTACGCCTCCTCACTCCCGAGCCTTCCTCCACTCCCTCTCTCGCGCCAGAGTGCCTCCCGAGCACCTCCACCTCCCCAGAGCCCCTCCCCGAACTCCCCCGCATCTTTCCCGAACTCCGGCGAGGTAACCAAAAGCCCCGCCGTCGCCGAGCTCTCTCCCTAGCTCGTCTCTCTTTCTCTCCGAGCTCCCCTCCTTCATTTCCCTTAAAGCCCCGAGCTTCTCCACTCACTCCCGGAGCGTTCCCGAACTTCCTTTCCTCACTCCCGAGCTCCGGCGAGCTCACCACCGCCGCCCGTCTCTGGCAAGGTGAAACCCGAGCCACCCCCTCCGTCGCCAACCCAAATATCCACGGAGATTGCTCCCATTTTCTTCAAAAATGAGTTCCCTGACTCCAGTAGATGCTTCCCGAACCTCCAATTTTATCCGGCAAGCCTCTCCGGCGACGAATTTGAGGCTCGTCGCCGGCGGCCACCCTCTCCTCCCCGCCACCTCTGTTTCCTCCCCCATCCGGACGAAGGCTCTGGCCTCCCCCGCAGCAGGCCTCGGCCCCTCTCTCCCCACAGGCCGGCCTAGCTCCCTGTTGGGCCAGTGCCGAGCACACCCAGGCCGCCACCCCCTCCCGTCGTGGCAGGCCCGCCCAGCTCTCCTCTGGGCCGGTTCCGAAAGCCACAGGTCGGCTCAGGCCGGCCCAGCCCCCTTTTGTTTTTCTTTGATTTTTATTCTCCAGCAGGCCGAAGCCCATTATCAGCCCGACAACAGCCCATTAACCAAATCAGTTTGAGCCCATTAATTTAGGAATTCCTTTCTGTTTATTTTTCTTTTCTGTTGAGCCTGAAGCCCTAGCCCAAGTTCAACCCAACCCAAGTCCAACCCAACCCACACCTAGTCCAGCCCAACCCGAGGGCCCTAATGGGCCCAATACTGTTTAGCGGGCCGGGTCCGACCCATCAGGCCCGAAACCCTAAAAACACTATTATATACCGTTTCGATCGTATCAACGACACGGTTCCATTTTCCACTCCATTGATCCAAATTCTCACTTTTTGGTACCCAAAACCCACAAAACCTCTTACACCCCATTTTCCGAATCCTCGTCCGAAAACCCTAACTCAAGCCTTACAACTTCCTTCAACTCCTCGACATCCCGGTTCCGATCCCGCACACCCCACATCTTATTTTCAGCATTATTTTTCAATTATTTTATATTTTGCTCCCAGCTCGCATTCGTCAAGCCCAGACTTATATGTGTTTGTTTGTTTGGATCTTTTTGCAAACTAGAGAACGATAGTAGCGAACCGGCCTTAGGGCAGGATCCCGACGGCGAAGCATTTCCTGAAGACTTCGATCCGATAGATTTTGGTGCAGTAGGCAAGTCACACTTCTTGTTCGTGTTGATCCCACATATCATTTATTTACTATATTACTAGCTTAGTTATTTATCTTCTGCATGTTAATTTCATATGTGGTATTTTTGGAATGACATGACGATGTAGTTAACACCTACCACCCCACAGCCCAGTCAATTTTTGTAGGCCATATTCACCTCGAAAACTTTAGGGTAGATATAAATCATATCAGCATCTTTTACCAGCGTGAGAGGTTAGACTAGACAATATTCAGGGATATTGGTAACCCTAGCTTAAACTCGGAGTATGTGCTTTCTTAAAGAGAAATTGCCGACGGTTGGGGACAGAGAAGATGGGGCCCTCATGTATTGAGTGTGCAGCCATACCCCTTCCGGGGAGTAAGGGTAATCGGAAGGATTGCCTTATTCGGGGCAGTTAAGGACGAGACCCTTGTGCTTAGTGATGAACATATAACCCCTCAACCACATGTTCGACTTGTCGAACCTGGCCTAGTACTTCTGCTCTACCCGCTGAACGACTACAGACTAGTTTGCCGTTCCACTTCTCTGGAAGGCCCGCAGAAGCGAAAAGGTGATAGGCCATTCGATGGGAAATCACAATAGGGACTCACCGACTCCCGGATCACGAAGTTGACATTGGCCCGTCGGCTCCCGGGAGGGTGAGTGATGAAATGTCCCTGGGTAGAAACTTCAAAAGATAGAGCAGATAAAAAGCCGTGATAACCGACGAGCGTGTGCATGACTGCAGTGACACCAGGAGATATGGATATCATGTGGGTAAAGCTGAGCCACTCTGCAGAGTCAAATTAATGGTATTCGAATATGCCGTGCTTCCGGTTAATGAAGCTGTGTTTAGAGGTGATTCTCGGTACGAGGCACAAGTATAATTTGATAATGTTTAAGTTGATCCCGACATTGACCCAGCAAGGTTGCTAAAACTCAACGATCTGTTATGGAAATGTTTTAAAGAAGGAATTTTAATTGCTAAGGCGGAGACTAGGACTATGCATCCACCAAATAATAAGCCGTACACCTCTCCTTTGAAATCCAGAGCATATAGCTAGTAGCACACTTTCCCAGTGGCTTGCTGAGTACATCTTGTACTCATTACTGTACCAACCATTATAGATATAAAGGAAAATGATAAAGGCGCACACGACGAAGAGTACTTTGACGGAGACGAGTACGAATTTTAGGTCTTATCCGCGCTCGAGGCGCCTGTGGAATAGGTCCCTTTTGTCTGTAATATAAACTTTGGGCTCGAAAGCCCTAGTCTGATGTAAACTAAACTGCTGCTATACATATTTTACCGTTTTGTAATAAAGTTCGTGTGTTTAACGCTGTGTTGGTGACGTATCAACTCTATGTCCATAATTGAGAAATTCTTGGACAACTCAAGATGGCAACGGGGACATTCCCCGCCGGGGATTGGTTCCCCAGACCCGTCCCCGCGGCCGCGAAATCTCCCCGTCCCCGTCCCCGTCCCCGGTCTCGGGGGGACTTTTCTCCCGCTCCCCGTCCCTGACGGGGATACAATCCCCGCGGGTTCCCCGTCCCCGAGGGCAGCTCGCTGGGCGCTGGGTGCGGCGCGACGGGTGGGCTGTGGGCGGCTGTAGCGGCGGAGGAGGCGGGGGCTGCGCGGTGGAGGAGGCGGGGGCTGCGCGGCAGAGGCGGGGGCCGCGACAGCGGCAGCAGGGGGCAGCGGAGGCGGAGGTCGCTGGGGAGGCGGGGGGCTGCGCGGCGGAGGAGGCGGGGCCGCGGGGGCTGCGCGGCGGAGGCGGGGGCCGCGACAGCGGCAGCAGGGGGCAGCGGAGGCGGGGGTCGCTGGGGCCTGGCCGCCTGGGGGCGCTAGGGGGCGGCGGCGGCGGGGGTGACCGGGTGAGGGCGCTGGGCGGGTGTGGGCGAGTGAGGGCGTTTTGGGGGGGAAGAATTGGAGATTTGAGGCTAGGGTTTATATGAAAATGGACCCACATGTCAGTTTTTCGGGTCCCCGCGGGGGACGGGTACGGGGATTAAGCGTCCGTACTCGGCCCCGACATACCCGACGGGGATTGGTTTTGGACTGTTTTCATCCCCGTGGGGACTAGATCTACCCCCATCCCCGTCCCCTAATAGAGGAATTCCCCGACGGAGATCGGGGAACGGCCCCGTTGCCATCTTGATGGACAACTGCCGGCAATACGTCGCGGCTCCGAGAATCAGGGCCGTGACACGTACCACCATGGTCAAGCCTTCCGCCGGCTTCCACACCCTGCGCCCCTCCTCCCTCCGCTCCACCGCCGCGCCGTCCGGTCCTCCCCGGGCACCTCGTCGTCCGACCTCACCTCCATCCCCCGTGCCGACCTCTCCTCCTCCAGCGCCAAGGCCGTCGTCTCCTCCACCAACCGCAGGTCCGTGGGCTCGTCGTCATCCGCTTCGGCCGCGGATCTCCCCGCCCCCACCCCGCGCGACCTCTCCTCCGCCGCCAAGGTAAGCTTCTTCCAACGCGACCCACACGCGCGGGCACCACCACCTGCGTACGTCTCGCCGTGGGCCTGATTGATTAACCTTCTCCGGCCTCTTCCTCGTGCTCGATCATCAGGTGGTGGCTAAGTGCCTGGCCTACGACGACGACCTCACCTTCCCCACCGCCTCTTCGACGCTGCCGGAGGAGGGCGACCTCGCTCCACTGCTCGAGCTTCCCGACCCCGACGACGCTCGAGCCGCCCGTTACAAGGGTTTTTCATTTGAATTTGCGTGCGACCTGTGTTTCGAATTTTGGCTGTGGAGTCATCCGGTCGGTTGAGCGATCGAATCATTGCGTTTTGAGATTTCCCAAATTTTTGCAACTTCCAAATGCACAGTAGAAAACTGCGGTGCTTTTTGGAAATTCCCAACCCCGCTTGCAGGTCGCAGCGCCCGCCGACTCCACCACCGACAGCGAGCAGGGCCCCCTTCCCCGTACGGAGATGGAGCTCGTCCTCGCCGAGCTGCTCGGCGCCCGCGGCCTCAGCACCCGCTCGAAGCGCCTCTTTGCGGCGCTCGTCGAGGCCGCCGCCGCTGGGATCAGCCCCAACACCACGGCCACCGCCCTCCGCCTGCGCCGCGCGGCATTCTGGGGGAAGGTCCGCGTTGGGGTCCTCGCCGCGACGGTCTTCGCCGTGGCCGCGATGGACGTCGCCCTCGCCGTCGCCCTCCTCGGCGGCGGCCGCGGGAACGGCAGTACCGGTACGACGCGCTTCCCCCCACCTGAGCGCTTCGAGCTCGATGCATGCAGACCAACAAACCCGTGGCTTTGCCTGTCTAGCGCTGTTGCTTCCTACTAGCATATTTGCCTTGTTGCTTTGGTCACATCACGCTGTTTAATTACTGCTGTTTTCACATGATGCTTGTACTGAGTGCATCCGAGCAATTAGTTTCAGTAAACTTTGGTCGACTCTCGCTTCAAAACAAGGAGTAAACTTTGGTCCACTTGATTTGCTCAGTAATAGTATGAAAATTCAGTGTTCTACGTCGTCTCTGTTACTGGCTCACTATTGTTCAAAGTGTTACACTATGCATTTCATTGAGGCGATCATATATGCATATTCGTGGTTTATATCTGTGTAGATTGTAAGGCATCTTATGAGTAATGATGTTCTTCTATTGGCCTTGTGAAATGCAATTTAGTCTCTTTGGTGAATTGGATATTTTAATAGAACAGAGAAAGGAACTGAAGTAAGCTGAATGGTCCAGCTAGCACTCGCTGGTGCTACAGTGTAAGGCTAGAAAAGGTAGATAAATACCCTTTTTTGGGTGTTCCTGTTATGATTTTTGCTCAGGCTAATCAAAGTCCTACTATAAAGTCCTACAATTCTGGGCCGAGGAACACAACCAACACTCTTCCATGGCACATCCTCGGATAAGATTGCAGTGTTATCTGATCTAGGACAAGTACCGCTCATAGTGGTCAGGAGTTTGGAAGTGCTTCAGTGGCACATTCTCGGACATAAAATGCAGTGCTATACCTGTTAACGGAGAGCATGGATTCATCACATGTCCAGATTATCGGGGAAAAGACCAACAAGGATCATTCTCATTCTTTCCCAGAAAATTTTAACCTGGGATGACATGCGGTCGTGCACAATTTTTGCCACCCTGTTGGCAAAAGAAGTGGAAAGAACAATTGCGGATTTCATGTACGCTGAGCAGATAACCACAATACACATGAACAAGGCTTCATGCTGCAGGTACTCACTAAACAGGTTACTTCCATTCAGCCTATCACATTTACAGCACGTCGTAGAAGTACCGAAGCATGCAGTAGCATCAAGGAGGTGCATTTGTAGGTTGCATGTGAAAAATGATGTCTTGGGTATGCCGCATCAGCGTCTTCCGAAATATACAATATGTCCAATTACTTGGATAATACACTCATTAACTCTCCTGAAGAAAAAGCACACGACAGTGTGCCCAACTCAGCATTACGTAACAATCAGAATCAAAAATACAATACATGCACATAATAGTGTTTGCTCACGCATGACACGAGTGAAGCAGGATAGTACAATGCAGGTGAGTACAAGCAAATCCAATGCCACACTAGACACTACACACCGGAGCATGCAGCTAGGGCAGCTCACACACGGATAGTCACGTACATAATAAAATCCAGGTCTAGAGAGTACACAGAATTAAACCAAACACACATACACGCACAAACCACGCACGAATTAAAGCAAAACATGAATAATCCAGATACAATGACGCATGAGATTGAAAGAAGATGGCCGGGCCTTCCTTCAGCTGCTTCTTTATTCAAGGATGGTGAATGAGTCGGCAAACACCGAAGCAAGCCTCCAGTTGATGGAGAGTTCTCATGGTGTAGAGGTAGCAAACACACGTCCATCTTCTCGGTGTTGATGGCGTGGCTTGTGGTTGACACCAGGATGTTCGGGATGCTCTCCAAGTGCTTGTCTCACTGGATCTGGGTCGCAGTCACCATTGAGGTCGAGCTTCTTCAACTTCGGAAGGCAGAGGAGTCCAGAAATAGCCTCCATTTTGGCGAAAGACCAAATAATCATCTCGAGCTTGGGAGCCGCTCCAGCGTCGAAGGTAATGTTGGTGATGGTGTCATCAGCGACAACCAAAGACTTCAGAATCTTGAACTCCCCTTCCTGGAATCTGAGCCCGCTTCCGGCGTATGAATTGCGCCGAAGCCTGAGGCAACGTAGAGCTCTAAGCTTGCCAAGGATGTGTATATAATCCCCCAGGTAAGTCTCACTCAATGTTATCTTGGCAAGTTGATCGAGCTCTGCAATCCAGAGGAGAAGCCCACTTGTGATGCCACTGATTTTTACGCTCTGAAGAAGTTTTGGAGGTGAGGCAAATGCAACCACCTCTTCTGCACCAGAAGTATCCTCAGTTTTGGACACCGGTTGGTTGATCTGGATTGACAAGGAACGGAGGCAACCATGTAATTTTTCAATCTGTTGAAACAGAAGAGCAATGCCACCTTTTTTACCGTGGAGAATCACACCCAGTTTCCTCAGCTGCAACAGCTGGCCAACATCAATTAAATCATTAGTACTGTGGGAAACTTCAACATGGGACAGTGTCTCCAATTTTTCCATTCTTCTGACGCAGCTGGGAAGGAGCACCGCCGTAAACGACTCTTGAAACCTATCAGAGCGGTTGCTTGGAGACTTTGCATGGCCAGCAAGCAGATGCTTTAACATTGGGAGCATGATAGACTTTGTGGCTAATGACTTCACCGCTGTTTGCCGGATGTCCAACGTCTCCAAGCACCGCAGCTTCTCAATTCGCTTGGGTAGTGCAGTGACATCTGTGTTCCTGAGGCTCAAGTACTTGAGCAATACTATTTTACAGATGCTCTTCAAATGATCCTTCTTCAATCCTTTGCAGCCTTCTAGATCCAGCATCTTCAGTAGCTGCCACTGAGATGACTTGGCCAAGAATGGAAGAAATGATACGATGCCTTTGCCGTCAACTGCTTCCACTGAATGATCGGAGTGAGATGCTTGGAGTCCAATTCTGCTATGAATGGAGAGGTGGCAAGCCAAATTGGGTGGCAGGTCCGTGTCCACAAAGTTTAGATCTCTAGCAATTCTGGTGATGGCTTCACGAACTATATGATGTAATGTGCAGGTCTTGATCTTGCCTGCATCACTGATCTCCCCAGGAAGGATGAGACCCCAGGAGAAGAGCGCATCGAAACAACAATCAGCTTCATCTTCTGCACGATTCTCCCTTGTAGCTATCAGGCCCTCGGCTATCCATCTTCTACACACGGTTGTTCTCCTAATGCGGTCACCTTCTGGGAAGATAGTTAGGTACAACAGGCAGCTTCTGTACTTGGTAGGCAGTTCGTTGTAGGACAATCTTAACAGTTGCTTTGCCACGCTTTTGTTGGACGACCGACAACCTCTTAAAATTTCTATAAAGTTTTTTAGCTGTGTGATGCCCCTTCTTGGGTTGACATAAAGAAGATGTAGGAGCATCCTCATTGCAAAGACATCGGGTTGACATAATTTCAAAAGGGCACTTTCATAGTACTTTATCTTAGATCCAGCAATAAACTCGATGGCTTTCTTTAATATAATTTGATATAGACTTTGACATCTGAAGATTTTATAAGGGGACTCTGCTACATTATCTCCATATGATGTGATGAGTATAGCGCTACCAGGAGAGCAATCAACAGCAGCACGTAACAGAAGAGACCTTATCCTATTCATTCTTTCTCTGGAATAGACATGTTGAAGAATGATCAAGAAGCGTTTACCTTTGAGATACCCCACAAGTGTTTTGGTGAGCTCATCCTCCTCCTGCTTTTCATCATCACCCCGTGATGTCTCCGTACTCTGCTCCGGTTTCGTCCTGAGCGCGTCTTGTTCTTCAGCTGGAAGCAGGGGCGCCAGTTGTTGCACTATTTCCCGCAATACTTGGACCATATCTTTAGAATACCCATCATCCTCCATGTCGACCAAGGCCGTGCAACCAAATGAGCTCATTTTCCGCTCGTACACTCCCCGTGCAATACGGTCTGCCAATGCTCTATCCTTTATGTCCATATCGTCATAGATCAACAACCCTCGTTCCAAAACCATAGAGAATACCCTCGGCTGTGGTTCGCTGTTGGCCAGCTCTTGAGCAGGTGCTTCCTCGGACAGCAACTGGATCAACTCATCGACGCCTTTCTTTACATAAGCCTCTTCATCCTCCCAAATGCCAATGTCAAGTAGAATGCGTCTCCGAAAATCCTCACCGCCTTGGGATCCGTCGGGGACTTGGACCTCGTCGATGAATATGGCGTCGTCCTGGTCCGCAGCCGACGGCACGGTGACGCCGTACCTGAGCCGCCTGTCGCCCACGTCGCGTGCCCTCACCTTGAGCTCCTGGATCCGCGTCGCGATCTGGTGCCGAAGCGGGACGGTCCGCACAAACCGGAGCATCCGCCGCAGGTAGCCCAGGAGTCCGGTAGCATGGTGGCCAGCGTCTGTAACGCTGCGGACGTAGAGCTCAACGTTGCCCTCGCAGTCGCGGGTGAGGCCGACGACTTGCTTCATCCACGCCCGGATCAGGCGGTCGCGGTGCTGGGCGTCGGTGAGGTGGAGAAGCAGGGCGTTCATGCACTCCATCTCGTCCTTGATGAACTCCACGTCGCCGCGGAGCCGGCCAAGCAGGTGCGCCTCGTCGAGGAGGATGGTGGTGAGGCGGCCAAGGAGTGAGTCAAGGGCACCCTGGGCGTTCATCTTGCTCCAACTGGATAATGCAATGTGACAATCAAGCAAGGGAGATGAGATGTTGGATGGAAGGTGTGGTTGGGACCTGCAATTGCTGTGCAGGCCGACCAAGGATATCACAATTGCAAGTTTGCAACATGATAACGTGTTTGCTTCGTTTGTAGTGAACATGCCCAAATCTCATGGGTGCGTACGCTACTTTTCTTTTCTTTTCCGACAGCATCTATTGCAGCCAAAGGGAAAGAATAAAGGTGCACGTAACAAATCGCAGCCAAAGGGAAAGAATAAAGGTGCACATAACAAACCGTAACCAAAGAGAAAGTACATAGGTGATGGGATTGTGGTGGATATTGGAGAAGAAGGCTGATCTCTGAATAATGATGATTAGTTCTTGTCATCTCTATAAACTAACTTGTTTGGTTCTCACCGTGGCCGCGGGACACGTCGCCCTCCCAGGCGGCCGCCGCAGGAACGGGCAGTACCACCACTGAGCGATTTGATGCAACCCGTGGCTTTTGCTTCTCTAGCGTTGTTGCTTCCTAGCTCTAGTTAGTTACTACTAGTACCGTTTCTACATGGTACGGACTAGGCAGTACATCGCTCATTACCTAGTGGTGTATGAATAGAACCAGAAGAAGGTAGTAGTAAATGTTGTGTTACAAGTCACAACAAGCAATTAGTTGAAGACTTGAAGTACATTGATCGACTTGATTAGCTAAGTGATGGTATCGCGATTCGAACATCCAAGTAGTCTACTATAGTATAGGTGTCAGATACTTGTGACTTACTCAAGTTCATCGTACAGTGACCTGAATAAAGAGGGT